>ONZH01006044.1:0-104677 GCA_900303285.1 Rhinella marina
AAACAGAGGGTGGTTATTAATGGTACATACTCAGATTGGGTCACTGTAACTAGTGGGGTACCACAGGGGCCCTATTCTCTTCAATATATTTATTAATGATCTTGTAGAAGGCTTGCACAGTAAAATATCGATTTTTGCAGATGACACTAAACTGTGTAAAGTAATTAACACAGAAGAGGACAGTACACTGCTACAGATAGATCTGGATAGAGTGGAGGCTTGGGCAGAGAAG
Organism: Rhinella marina; assembly: GCA_900303285.1. Taxonomy (NCBI): domain Eukaryota; kingdom Metazoa; phylum Chordata; class Amphibia; order Anura; family Bufonidae; genus Rhinella; species Rhinella marina. The sequence continues at coordinate 233 of ONZH01006044.1, forward strand.
TGGCAGATGAGGTTTAACACTGACAAATGTAAGGTTATGCATATGGGAAGGAATAATGCAAGTCACCAGTACATACTAAATGGTAAAATATTGGGTAACTCTGACATGGAAAAGGACCTAGGAATTTTAGTGAACAGCAAACTAAGCTGTAGAAACCAGTGTCAGACAGCTGCTGCCAAGGCCAATAAGATAATGGGTTGCATCAAAAGAGGCATAGATGCCCATGATCAGAACATAGTCCTGCCACTTTACAAATCACTAGTCAGACCACACATGGAGTACTGTGTACAGTTCTGGGCTCCTGTGAACAAGGCAGACATAGCAGAGCTGGAGAGGGTTCAGAGGAGGGCAACTAAAGTCATAACTGGAATGGGTGGACTACAGTACCCAGAAAGATTATCAAAATTAGTGTTATTTACTTTAGAAAACAGACAACTGAGGGGAGATCTAATAACTATGTATAAATATATCAGAGGTCAGTACAGAGATCTCTCCCATGATCTATTTATCCCCAGGACTGTGACAGTGACGAGGGGACATCCTCTGCGTCTGGAAGAAAGAAGGTTTGTACACAAACATAGAAGAGGATTCTTTACGGTAAGAGCAGTGAGACTGTGGAACTCTCTGCCTGAGGAGGTGGTGATGGTAAGTTCACTAAAAGAGTTCAAGAGAGGCCTGGATGTATTTTTGGAGGGTAATAATATTACAGGTTATAGTTACTAGAGAGGGGTCGTTGATCCAGGAAGTAATTCTGATTGCCTCATTGGAGTCGGGAAAGAATTTTTTTCCCTAAAGTGGGGAAAATTGGCTTCTACCTCACAGGGGTTTTTTGCCTTCCTCTGGATCAACTTATAGGAAAACAGGCCGAGCTGGATGGACAGATGTCTTTTTTCGGCCTTATAAACTATGTTACTATGTTACCAGTGGAGTCCTGTCTGCGATTATTTATGGCAAACTCTGCCAGAGACAAAAACGAGGACCACTCCTCCTGGTTCTCAGAGACAAAACATCTCAAGTAAGTCTCCAGACTCTGATTAGTACGCTCTGTCTGTCCACTCGTCTGGGGGTGAAAGGCAGAGGGAAAAGACAGTTGTACCCCAAGCCGAGTACAGAATGCCTTCCAGAATCTGGACACAAACTGAGTCCCACGATCAGAGACCATGTCAGTGGGAATGCCATGAAGTTTCACAATGTTGTCAACAAACACTTGTGCAAGAGTTTTAGCATTGGCGAGTCATGCAATAAAGTGCACCATTTTACTAAAACGATCTACAACCACCAGAATAACTGTCTTACCAGACGAATCAGGCAGATCAGTGATGAAGTCCATGGATAAGTGAGTCCATGGTCTGGACGGGATGGGTAATGGAAGTAGGGGTCCAGAAGATCGAGTATGTGTCACCTTCGCGCGTGCACAGACACTACAGGCACATAGTCCTCAACACACTTACACAGCCCCGGCCACCAGAATCTACGAGAGATGAGGTCGACCGTGGATTTACTCCCAGGGTGTCCCGCAAGCACCGAAGAATGATGTTTCTCAAACACCTTATGACGCAAATCAGAAGGAACAAACAACTTCCCAGGGGGGCAAGACTCCGGTGCATCTCCCTGGGCCTCAAACACCTTAGCCTCAAGATCAGGGTAAAGAGCAGATATCACCACTCCTTCAGACAGTATAGAACTCGGATCCTCAAAATCACCACCTCCGGGAAAACTACGTGACAAGGCATTCGCCTTTACATTCTTAATCCCAGGATGATATGTGACAATGAAATTGAATCTGGTGAAGAACAAAGACCATCTGGCCTGCCTTGGATTAAGTTGTTTAGCCGACTCCAGGTAAGCCAGATTTTTGTGATCAGTGAATACAGTGATTGGGTGAATAGCCCCTTCCAACCAATGACGCCATTCCTCAAAAGCCAACTTAATGGCCAGTAACTCTCTGTTACCCACATCATAATTTCTCTCCGCAGCAGAGAGTTTTTTCGAAAAAAAAAGCACATGGGCGCCATTTACTAGGTGACGGGCCCTGTGATAAAACTGCTCCTATCCCCACTTCGGATGCGTCAACCTCCACAATAAAAGGTTGTGATACATCTGGCTGCACCAATATAGGGGCGGAAGAAAAGCACTCCTTCAAAGCGGAGAAGGCTTGCAATGCTGCATCAGACCACACTGAGGCATCCATCCCTTTCTTAGTCATGTCAGTTAAGGGTTTCACTATTGTCGACTAGTTCTTAATAAATTTTCGGTAATAGTTGGTGAACCCCAAAAATCGCTTAAGAGCCTTCAGATTTTCAGGCCGCTCCCAGTCCAGAACAGCACAGACTTTCTCTGGATCCATACGAAAACCTGAAGATGAAAGCAGGTATCCTAAGAATTGCACCTCATGTACAGCAAAAACACATTTCTCTAATTTTGCATACAACTTGTTATCTCTTAAGATCTGCAACACCTGCCTCACATGATCCTGATGTGTCACCATATCTGGTGAATAGATTAGAATGTCATCCAAATACAGGACTACAAACCTCTCCACCAGGTGATGAAAAATGTCATTAACAAAATGCTGGAAGACAGCAGGAGCATTGGTCAACCCAAAAGGCATGACCAAGTTCTCAAAGTGGCCCTCCGGAGTATTAAAAGCCATCTTCCATTCATCCCCTTCCTTGATCCTGACCAGATTATATGCCCCCTTAAAGGGAATCTGTCAGCTCTGAAACACCCTCCAAACTAGAGTTAGTGGTGTATAGTGTAAGTGACGTCGAGTCTGGTTGTGTAATTTTTATCTTTATACTCGCTTCCATTCTGATGTTGTGCTCCCACAAACCTACAGTAAAATGCACTCAGTGGACTCCAGTGCTCACTCACATAATGGAGAGGACTCAAAAAAAAAGTCCTCTCAATGCATTTTACTGCCGGTTTGTGGAAGCACAGTGTCAGAATGAAAATGAGTATGAAGATAAAACTTACATAATCGGATTCAGCATCACTTACACTATACATCTCTTACTCTAGTTCCCTTTAAGTCAGGGCTGTGGAGTCGGAGTCATGGAGTCGGTCACCATTTTGGTGGAGTCGGAGCCGGTATAAAATGGACCGACTCCGACTCCTAAAATATATAATGAATTAGTACATTTAGTTCAGTGCAATAAGTGCTGAATATATTTTTATAAGAATTTGTGAAAATGATGAAATGTCCTATAAATGTCTGTTCTATTCCTGATCTAAGGATTTAGGCTTTTAGTTGAGATGACTGTGTACTGCCCTTTATGTCCAGTGCATGTTCTCTCTGTATGCTTTATGTTTCCTCTGAGCTCATGTTTGGAGAGGTTAGCTGCTCTCATGGCTTCTATCTGCTGCTGATGTAAAACACCTAGAGCCTTATGTATGAAAACTGTCTAGGTGTGGAAGTTTCTTTGTTGCCCATAGCAACCAATCAGAGCTCCCCTTTCATTTCATATAGTGCTCTGGAGAAATTAAATGGGAGCTCGGATTAGTTGCTATGGGCAACAAAAAAAGTCTTAGACCTAGACAGTTTTCATACATCAGGCCCAAAGGCATAGCTACTGGGGGGGGGCAAGGGAGGCGATGCTCCGGGCCCAATACTTCTGGGGGGTCCCAGCAGGGATGCCCTTAGTACAATCAGGCGAATACAAGTGAGCGCTTCCATTATGGAGTCTGATGGGGGCACATTAAGCCGATCTGAGGTCTGATGGGGGCACATTCTGCTGATCTGAGGTCTGATGGGGGCACATTCTGCTGATTTGAGGTCTGATGGGGGTACATTCTGCTGATCTGAGGTCTGATGGGGGTACATTCTGCTGATCTGAGGTCTGATGGGGGTACATTCTGCTGATCTGAGGTCTGATGGGGGAACATTCTGCTGATCTGAGGTCTGATGGGGGAACATTAAGCCGATCTGAGGTCTGATGGGGGCACATTAAGCCTATCTGAGGTCTGATGGGGGAACATTAAGCCGATCTGAGGTCTGATGGGGGCACAATACGCTGATCTGAGGTCTGTTGGGGGCACATTAAGCCTATCTGAGGTCTGATGGGGCAGATTAAGCCGATCTGAGGTCTGATGGGGGAACATTCTGCTGATCTAAGGTCTAATGGGGGCACATTCTGTTGATCTGAGGTCTGATGGGGGTACATTCTGCTGATCTGAGGTCTGATGGGGGCACAATACGCTGATCTGAGGTCTGATGGGGGCACATTAAGCCGATCTGAGGTCTGAAGGGGGCAAGGGACTGTTAGTTTAGTGATGTAAAAGCTGGGGACAGATTTCCTTTAACATAGGAGTCCCCTGTTGTACTCCTATTAATCCTATATTTTACTGCATTATGTGGTAGAGTATTTAGAGTAGGGTATGTAGAAAGTCTATTGTACTGTACTTAACAGCATAGATGATTTAGCAGTTTATATAGTCATCTTGCTAATACAGTATTATAACCACAACTAGTAGTATGTGCCTGTGAAGTTGGAAACGTGCGTTTGGGAAGCCAATAAGTGGGGGGCCCACTCAAGTATGTTTTGCCCCCCACTCAATTTGGCTTACCGACTCCACAGCCCTGCTTTAAGTCCAACTTGGAGAACACCTTGGCATCCACAATCTGGTTAAACAAGTCAGGAATCAAAGGAAGGGGGTGCGGATCACGGACAGTAATCCGATTGAGTTCACGGAAATCCAGACATGGCCTAAGGGTTCCGTCCTTTTTCTTAACAAAGAAAAACCCAGATGCCACAGGAGATTTGGAAGGTCTAATATGACCTTTAGCCAAACTCTCAGCAATATATTCCTTCATGGCCGTTCTCTCAGGTCCGGAAAGGTTATACAGCCTAGATTTGGGAAATTTTGCTCCAGGGATAAGATTGATAGAACAATCGTATTCCCGGTGAGGCTGTAATTCCTGACATCCACCTTCAGAAAATATATCAGAGAAATCCGATATAAAAGAGGGAAGTGTCTTAGTAGTTAAAGCAGAAAAAAGAGGTATTAAGACAATTGTCAACGCAATAATCACCCCAATCCAGAATCTGTCTAGTATGCCAGTCAATGGTCGGATTATGTTTGCTTAACCACGGTAAACCCAGAACCACAGGAGCAGGAAGACCTTCCAACACAAAACATGAAATAAGCTCCTGATGAAATTTACCCACTTTTAATTTGATATCATGCACCATTTGAGACAAACACTTCTGAGATAGAGGTGCAGAATCAATGGCAAACACAGAAATCTTCTTTTCCGATGTACTCGGAGACAATCCATGCATACGGACAAAGTGAGCATCAATCAAGTTCACCCCTGCCCTGCTGTCAATAAACACCTCAATTTTCGCAACCCTTGATTGCGCCACCTCGGCAATCAGGAGAAAACAGGTACTACAGGATGAAGACAAATGCACATTTTCAGTCTCTCCACCCACCCCACCAAGAGTGAGACGAGAATTCAACGCCCCCTTTTCTTTTCTCTCTTTTAGAGATTGAATGCATGGACATACATTGACAAAGTGTCCTTTCTGACCACATAAAAAACACACACCCTTCTTATTACCAAAATGCTTAAGAGTGGAAACAGGAGCAGCTCCTCCTAATTGCATAGGTTCGTCCCCTGACATCAACCCAGGGGAATCTTCACCCAAAGTGTCATAGGAAGACAGTACACTATGTGATAGTATGTCCGGAGAGCGGGGGCCCCTAGATCGCTCTCTTAGGCACCTATCCATGCGTACAGCAAGAGACATAGCAGCTTCCAAAGACACAGGGGTTTCATGAAAGGCCAAAGTGTCCTTTAGCCTTTCTGATAGCCTGATAGCCTTTAGTCTTTCCTTGACAGAATTGGCTACGTAGAGCCGGATCGTTCCATTCAGTTTTGGTCGCCCACCTCCGGAACTCAGAGCAATAGATCTCAACCGAGCGCTCACCCTGACGAAGGTCACGTATCTGGGTCTCGGCCAGGGAGATATGATCCGGGTCATCATAGATAATCCCCAAAGCCTTGAAAAATTCATCTACCGACCGGAGAGACTGCGATCCGGTCGGCAGAGAAAAGGCCTATGACTGCGCATCCCCTTTAAGCAGCGAGATGACCACACCAACCTTCTACTCCTCATTACCAGAAGAATGTGGACGCAATCTGAAATACAATTTGCACGCCTCCCTGAATAGAATAAAATTATCACGTCCCCCAGAAAATCTGTCCGGGAGGGCGACCTTAGGCTCCAAACAGACCTGACACCCAGCACCCGCAGAACCACCAGCCTGTGGTCTCTGAATCTGTTTGCGGATGTCAGCAATCTCCAAGCAGAGTCCCTGCAGCCTTTCAGTAATCGCAGTAATAGCATCCATGTCTACAAAAAAATGACATTAATTTTTGTTCGGCGGTTTATAATGTCACGCTCTGGCGTGGAGGGTATAGCCACACCAAGCAGAAGAGGGAAGGGAAAAGGACCAAACACGGGAAACGGTCACCTCCTGCAGGAATCCCTGAAACTAGGTCCTGACTGACTACCAGTATGAACAGGCCTTAGTTGTAGGAAAGTTCATACACAGGAACCTAATAACAACTGACCCTATAGAACCCTGCCACTAGTGACAGGCGAAGGAGTCAACCCGTTCCTCCAAAAGGACGGACGAACAGGAGACTCCAGAAGGCAAAACCACAACAGGGAAAAGTATGATAAACACAATAGGTAAAATGACACTTATCTTAATGCAGAAATTGCAGCAACCGGATCTCAGCCGAGAACAACACCACACACAACAATGTCAGCAGAAAGTATAAACCGCAAGGGAAACTGGGAGAGGAAGGGATAAATAGGGGAAAGACAATCACCACACCTGCAACAGCTGAGGGGAAGGGGTGTGGTAAACAGCAACCAAACCAAGAGGAAAACATGTCAAATTAGGTCACTTTTGAAAGTCTAGCCGATCGCGTGAAACCTGATGCAGGCACGTTCGTGACAGATACACAGTTTACCAGGCAGGATCAAACATGAGAATCCTAGATACAGGAACAGTAGACTGTATTACAGATAAAAGATTTAGATACAGAGGCACAGCAGACAATATCTGACATGATAAGCTTAGATACACAACACACCAGACAGTATCATACAAGATGAGATTAGATACACATCTCAGCAGGCTGTATCGCACACAAGAGCCTACGTATCAGGCTCAGCAAAATCATACATGATAGGATTAGATACACATGTGATTGGATGTGCTTGCAGATTCAACCTGTTTATTACACTCTGGAGATGGTGTGGGAAGAGCCTGTGGACGGTCAGTGATTGGATTAGATACACAGCTCAGCAGGCTGTATCACACAGGATAGGATTAGATACACATATGAGGGCAGAGCCTGTGGACTGTCAGTGATGGGATTAGATACACCGCTCAGCAGGCTGTATCACACAGGATAGGATTAGATACACATATGAGGGCAGAGCCTGTGGATGGTCAGTGATGGGATTTAGACACCAAGTGAGAATTAGATTCATGTCTGGGTGTAGTGCAGGGATCAGCAACCTCCAGCTGTTCTGAAACTACAAATCCCAGTATGCATACCTACTTTTCCATTCTCTGAACTCCCATAGAAATGAATGGAGCATGCTGGGAATTTTAGTTTCACAGCAGCTGGAGTGCCAAAGGTTGCTGACCCTGGTGTAGTGACATGGACACAGGAGTTATAGAGGGAGTATCTCCTGAAGACAGAGCAGTGGGGGGGGGCGTGGCCAGCCTGTGACTCATCTCTGTGCAGTGCAGCCAGGCTTGTGTATCAATAAAGTTATGTATTCAAGAAAACAAGAAGGGGAGAAAGTAACCCCTTCAACCCCAGGCCTGTTTTCACCTTCCTGCCCAGACCATTTTTTGCAAATCTGACATGTGTCACTTTGTGTGGTAATAACTTTGGAACGCTCTTACTTATCCAGGCCATTCTGAGATTGTTTTCTCATCACATATTGTGCTTCACGACAGTAGTAAATTTGTGGCAAAATATTTCATTTTTATTTATAAAAAAAATACCAAATTTATCAAAAATGTGGAAAAATTAGCAAATTTCAATTTCTCTACTTTCAAAATACATAGTAATACCTCCAAAAATAGTTATTATTTTACATCCCCCATATGTCTACTTTATGTTGGCATCATTTTATAAATGTCATTTTACTTTTTTAGGACGTTAGAAGGCTTAGAAGTTTAGAAGCCATTTTTCAAATTTTCAACAAAATTTCCAAAACCATTTTTTTTTAGCACCAATTCAGTTATAAAGTGATTTTTTTTTGGGGGGGGGTTACGCAATGGAAACCACCCATAAATGACCCCATTTTAGAAACTACACCCCTCAATTTATAAAAAAGTGATGTTAACAACTTTGTTAACCCTTAAGGTGTTCCACAAGAATTAAAGGAAAATGGAGGTGAAATTTCAAAATTTCACTTTTTTGGTAGATTATTCATGGTAATAATTTTTTTCTTGCAACACAGCAAGGGTTAACGGCAAACTAAACCTCAATATACATTGCTCTGATTCTGCAGTTTACAGAAATACCCCATATGTGGTGGTATACGTCTCTATGGGTTTGTGGCAGTGGTCAGAAGAAAAGGAGCGCCATACAAATTTTGGAGGCAGATTTTGCTAGAATGGTTTTTAGGCACCATTTTGTAAGAGACCCTGACGTACCTCTACAGTGGAAACCCTCAAAAAGTGACCCCAGTTTGGAAACTACAGCCTTCAAAGAATATATTAAGGGGGTACTGACCACTTTGACCCCCTAAGCGTTTTACGGAATTTGGAAACACTTGGCTGTGAAAATGAAAAGTTTCATTTCTTCCAATAAAATGTTGCTTTAGCCCCAAATTTTTCATTTTCACAAGGGGTAACAGGAGAAAACCACCCCATAATTTGGTACCCATTTCCTCCTGAATACGGCAACACCCCATATGTGGTGGTAAACTGCTGTGGGGGCACATGGCAGGACTCAGAACAGAAGGAGCGCCATATGGATTTTTAAGCACAGATTTTGATGGATTGGTTTGCGGGAGCCATTGATTTTTATTTTTTTGAGTTATTGTCTTATTTGGGGTGTAATTTTTTGCGGGACGAGATGACATTTTCATTAGTACGATTTTGGGGTAAATACGCCTTTTTGATCGCCTGCTATTACACTTTTTGTGAGGCAAGAGGGAAAAAAATGGCTGTTTTGGCCTAGTTTTTTTAAAAAAATATTTTTACAGCATTCACCTGGGGGGCCATCTCATGTAATATTTTTATAGAGCAGGTTGTAACGGACGCCGCGATACCTAATATGTCTAACATTTTTAATTTTTGGAAGTTTTACACATTAGATGCATTTTTGAACAAAATAAAATATTTTTTTTATTTTTCGGGCGATTGTCTCATTTAGGTAGGGTCTCATTTTTTGCGGGACAAGATGACGGTTTGATTGGTACCATTTTGGGTTAAATACGCCTTTTTGATCGCCTGCTATTACACTTTTTGTGAGGCAAGAGGGAAAGAAATTGATGTTTTGGCATAGTTTTTAAAAAATTTTTTACAGCATTCACCTGGGGGGCCATCTCATGTAATATTAGAGCATATATAGAGCAGGTTGTTACGGACGCGGCGATACCCAATATGTCTAACGTTTTTTATTTTTGGAGTTTTACACATTAGATGCATTTTTGAACAAAATAAAATATTTTTTTGTGTTGTCATTTTCTGAGAGCCATATTTTTTTTATTTTTTGGGCGATTGTCTTAGGTAGGGTCTCATTTTTTGCGGCACAAGATGATGGTTTGATTGGTACCATTTTGGGGTACATACAGTTTTTTGATCGCCTGCTATTACACTTTTTGTAAGGAAAGGTGACAAATAATGGCTGTTTTGGCACTGTTTTTTTTTTTTACTAGGTTCACCTGGCGGGGTGGATCATGTGATATTTTTATAGAGCAGGTTGTTACGGACGCGGCGATACCTAATATGTCTATTTTCCTTTTTTTCCCTATTTTTTACAATTTTTTTTACTTTATTTTGTGAAAAGGAAGCTTTTTGTTTTTTTACTTGAAACTTTTAAATTTTTTTTTACACCTTATTTTTTAACTTTTTTTATCTCTTTTTTCACTTTTTTTTTTACTTTTGGGGGTCTGATCCCCTTTACAATGCATTACAATACACCTGTATTGTAATGCATTGGCTGTAAGTGTATTACTGATAGTAATACACTTACAGCTCACAGCCTGTGAGATCCAGGGGGCTGGATCTCACAGGCTTCCGTAGATGGCAGCCGGATGCCTAAGGAAGGCATCTGACTGCCATCTAAGCCATCTGGTCCCCATCACAGCAGCGCGAGGACCCAATGGCATCCCCCTTCACGCCGCACACCGCATTTTCACCGATGCCGGGGCATACAGCAGGGGTCTGGCTACTGGGCACATGTACAGCGCTGGTCGGGAAGGGGGTAAACAGATCTGACAGCATAATATGATGTCTTCCAGTGGGGAAGGAAAGCTCAGACATGAAAAACAGGTATTGGGGGCATATGTATGCATGGTGAGGGGTGTTAGGAGCACAGAAAAAGAATTTTGATTTTGGGACCGGACAACCTCTTTAAGTCTAAGACAGCGTGGCAGCGTTTCACCTGGCACATGTGATAAGAAGGAGGCGGGTGAACTCTCTGCCCTGATGCTCCAGCAGGTGGACTGCCCATGGAGGTGGAGCGGATAAGTGTTGGGTGGTCTGCAATCCTGGCTGGAAAGCATGTGGAGGTGCCAAAAGCAATTGGCCCTGTTGCTGGGGGGTTCCTGCCTCGCTTCCATTAAATACATTCAGCCAGTCGGCCGTAAAGGACATGAATTGCCCCTGGCTGTAAGCACTGCTCCAGGTGTCCACCATGACGTGCACGGTGCTGCAGAGAGACAGTTGCAGGGAGCATCCTATATTGTTTGCCACGTGCGAGTAAAGGGCGGGGATAGCTTTGTTTGAAAAGTAATGCCGGCAAGGGATCTGCCAGCGCGGCTGAGCACAAGCCATCAGCTCCCTAAAAGCTGTGCAGTCAACTAAATTGTATGGCAGAGACTGCACAGCCAGCAGCTTAGTCAGGTGACTATTAAGTTTGTGCACTGTTGGATTACTTGGTGCGTAAACTTGCTTCCTGGCCACGCACTCGACAATGGACGGCTGACGAATAAGAGGAGGTGGAGAAACGCACACGGTTGACAACTAGGTGTATGTACTAGTTACACCCCTGGATGCGGGCTGAGTTGCGCCACTGGATGTGGCCTGCCTGACGCAAGGGACCCCGGGAGAAATAGCCAGCTCTTCAGTATTAATGCGCTGCTCTAATCCACCTTGGTTACACAAATTGGCGGCATGACGCCGCTTCAGATGGTTCCACAGAGCAGTGGTCCCTACATTTGAGGCTTTCTTACAGCTAAATTTCTGTTTACAGAAATTGAACGTGGCCATGCTGATGTCCCCCGGCAGAGTGGTGAAATACTTCCATTCCACACACCCAACGTGCGCCCTCCAGAGCTGGCCAAGCTTGTAGCCCTTGCACGCTTAGACTCTGATGCCGGCCCCACCATACTTGGGGTCTCACTAGTCCCCAAAGCAGGCCTGGCCCTGGGCCTAACTCGCCTCTGCTCTCTGTTGCTGCCACTACCACCACCACCCTCCTCCTCGGAGATCAAATCCACCTCACCAGCCCGATCCACCTCCCAGGTCCTCCTGTCTAACACATCATCAGACTCCCCACCACTTTTTTCTGACTGCAAGATGGGCAGTTACCCACCAACCTACAATTCCGGGCAGTCCAAACTCTGACTGCTCTCTAAAAATTCCTCAGGGAGGCTGTTCTCTATAACTGCCGGATTATGCGGTGGGGTTCGGTGGCCTTTTTTTTTATAAAATGCAGAAGGGACACGACTAGGAGGGGGGACTGAAGGCTGAGAGGTGTCAGAAAATGACGGGCTTTGCGGGAGCGGAATGGTGGAGCAGGAGGAACGCTCTGAGTCTGACCCCTGGCTACATGAAACTGTATCACCAGAAGAAAGCACGTCATCCGGCTGCGATTGAGATGAGTGTGCCATCCACTCCACTACCTCATCCACTTTCTCCTCCACTACAATTTTGCGCCTTGGTGGGTTAGCCTGGTGGTACAGTGGGCAACTATTAAGAATTCTAACAGTAGAAGCTCCAGCTACATGTCCTTTGCCACTGCTGCCCTGTGCCACCTTCTCCTTTTTTTTGGAGCTTGAGGTCTTCCATGCCAGACATTTTCACTTGACTGTGGCCCTGCAGGTCTTTGTCTCTCTCCCTGTCTCTCTCCCTGCCTGATTAATTACTAGCCCTGCACTGGCCCTGCAGTATCCCTGATATCTGTTTTATGGATGCCCAGAACAATTACACCACTTTCTGAACACAGTTCTGAACTTCACAGACAGTGCTTCTGCTCGTGTCAGCAGTCGCAGCACAACTGCAACGTCACAGGCTTAGGCCTCTTTCACACGGCAGAATATTTTGCGGGCTCCGATGCGCATTTTTTGCTGATAAAATGCAGACCCATTAATTTCTATGGGTCAGCAAAAAATACTGACAGCAGACTGTGTGCTGTCCGCATCTGTATGTCCATTCCGTAGCCCCGCAAAAAAAATAGAATATGTCCTATTCTTGTCCGTTTTGTGGACAATGATAGGCATTGTTACAATGGATCAGCAAAAAAAACGGATGCCATATGGACGTCATCCGTTTTTTTTGCAGATCCGCAATTTGCGGACCGCAAACACAACCTTCGTGTGAAAGTAGCCTTACTGAGCCTATGGGCCAATCAGAGCAAGCCCTTCCCACTAGGTCAGGTGACCGCTTTCTTCCCAGGCTTTTTGCCGCCTATTTCCGAACGAATAACGAACATACAGTAAAAGGTCGCTAATTCATTGAATTTGTACGCATCAGCGTATAAATTAACTCATACGTAGCATTTGCATACAATTAATTGGACAAGTACGTAGCATATGCGTGCAAAGGTTTAAGAACATTTAAGATTCGAACGGAGCGAATCAGAAAAAATCCGGATTCGCTTCAGACTGGAAAATTGCGTAGATTCGTATCGAATCTACGAAGCAGTGAATAGATTCGCTCATCTCTAGTGGTAGATTATTATCTCCTGTCCTGGGCTTCCGTAGCTGGAAGCCTTACACAGCCATCAGCCCCCTGTCAGCGCAGAGCGGGGGCCGATGGAGTCAGAGGAAGCCCTCTCCCTCTGCAAACCCAGCACATGGCTGACCGCGGCATGTGACAGGGTTAATCTGCCAGCATCACTGCATACAGAGATGCCAGGCAGATGAAGCAGGGGCAGTGCTGCTGATCATGTACCCACCCGATCACATCACGTACATGCACGTGAGGGTGCAGCAAATATGTCTGTTTTATTAACTACTTGCATTCCCCAAGAAATAATTTTTTGAGTATGTTTTATCATTGTATGTTGCGCTATTCTTCTATTATTCCTAATAGAAGTTTTGAATTGTTAACTGGGTTTTACCAGCTGCGGTGTGTCCCTGCACAGACTGAATCTGTTCAATAAGTGCTGGCAGTGTCTAGACTATACAGGGACACACCTTTAACTGGTAATTCCCATTAGGAAATTTGAAACCTAAACTGCTAGTAGTAATAAGGGGAATGGTGCAACATACAGTGATAAGAAACGGTGGTCCAGCATTGTTACTGAATTGGAAATGCAAGTAGTTACTAAAACAGACATATCCGGAGACTTCAAGCTATATAAAATGAGGTAGAGCGCAAAATTGAGTAATACTCTTGATAGAGTGTATAGAGATAGGCACAAAATGGAGGTGCTCACCTGCTGTTGTTGTGATGCATCACAACTATATCATCATGTTATGCCCCAACACAGTTTCAGATCAGTAGCAAGGGTCCCACAATCCACATTGCTTGGAGTAATCAGAACACCTCTCTAGATGTGCAAACAATTACATCAAGGAAAAAAAAAACAATGGCTTGTCCACTAATCACTAGATCCAATAAAAAAGTTTCTTTATTCAGGATAGCAATTTAAGATCCATAGATAAAAAGATAGATAAAACATGTTTCGGAGGACCAGCCCCTTCTTCAGTTACACAGGATATTGTACAGGGAGGGAAAATAGGTTCTCACATTCAGAAGCATAGACAAGGCCCTTCTCCAACATGATCAAACCAGAATGGTTATACAGTTTACCATACCTGTTCTTGATTACATCCAATTCCTCCATTAAAAGGAATATCACCACTTCCACTTATCTAAAATCAGGGGCACAGCTCCAGCCAGACAACCATTGAGACTTTGCCAAATTTCCTAAAGAGGCGAGGGAAATGTCTTCAATTTTTTTACCACCTACTAGTTTTGGAGTGGTTCCCATCCAGCACTATCCATACCAACAACTAACCCATATCCACTACAGGACTCTCCCTCGACCCCCAGGAGTAGAGGTGAGCGAATCGAAATTGACAAAGTGGAATTCGATCCGAATTTCAGGAAAAATTTGGTTGAATTTCCTCACACTTCATGGTAACAAATCGTATTTTTTTAAAAGGGCTGCTGCACATGTTAGAAAGACAAAGTAAGAAGCCCGGTAACGAGGGATCACTAACAATGCCATGCATGCAGCCTGACAGCCAATCAACAGCTAGCCTCAGCCTACTTAGTGCAGGGAGACACATGACAGGCACTAGGGACAGTGATTAGGAAAGACTTTATTCACAAAAAATAACTATTGAGCAGTTCAGGAAAATATTATTCATAACTGTAGGGAAAGGATATGGAGGCATTATCCACACTAGGGTGGGATAGCAGGGACCACTAGGGGAGTGTAAAGCCTGGGTAATAGGAGCAATTACTATTACATCTTGTTGCACTAATTGGGGTTACTAAAAGTTACCTATTACTACAGATTTAGGTTGTTTGCATTCTTTGATACACCAGTAATTCTAGTAATCCTTGATTCTGTTATTGGGGTGAAATTGCGGTTTGATGCAACAAATTTTGGGGTGTTTTTATTTTATGCATAATCCATTCATCGTTGATTCTGGAGTGAAATTGCGGTCTGATACAACCAGTTTTGGGGTGTATTTAGTTTATATATAAGTACTTCCATTCCTACTTGATTCTGGGGTGATATTGCGGTCTGATACAACCAGTTTTGTTAGTTTATATATACAGTGGGGAAAAAAGTATTTAGTCAGCCACCAATTGTGCAAGTTCTCCCACTTAATAAGATGAGAGAAGCCTGTAATTGACATCATAGGTAGACCTTAACTATGAGAGACAAAATGAGAAAACAAATGCAGAAAATCACATTGTCTGATTTTTAAAGAATTTATTTGCAAATTATGGTGGAAAATAAGTATTTGGTCAATAACAAAAGTTCATCTCAATACTTTGTTATATATCCGTTGGCAATAACAGAGGTCAAACGTTTTCTGTAAGTCTTCACAAGGTTGGCACACACTGTTGCTGGTATGTTGGACTATTCCTCCATGCAGATCTCCTTTAGAGCAGTGATGTTTTGGGGCTGTCGCTGGGCAACACGGACTTTCAACTCCCTCCAAAGGTTTTCTATGGGGTTGAGATCTGGAGACTGGCTAGGCTACTCCAGGACCTTGAAATGCTTCTTACGAAGCCACTCCTTTGTTGCCCTGGTGGTGTGCTTGGGATCATTGTCATGCTGAAAGACCCAGCCACGTTTCATCTTCAGTGCCCTTGCTGATGGAAGGAGGTTTGCACTCAAAATATCACGATACATGGCCCCATTCATTCTTTCATGTACACGGATCAGTCGTCCTGGTCCCTCTGCAGAGAAACAGCCCCAAAGCATGATGTTGCCATCCTCATGCTTCACAGTAGGTATGGTGTTCTTTGGATGCAACTCAGCATTCACTCTCCTCCAAACATGACGAGTTGTGTTTCTACCAAACAGTTCTACTTTGGTTTCATCTGACCATATGACATTCTCCCAATACTCTTCTGGAACATCCAAATGCTCTCTAGCAAACTTCAGATGGGCCCAGATATGTACTGGTGTAAGCAGGGGGACACATCTGGCACTGCAGGATCTGAGTTCCTGGCGGCGTAGTGTGTTACTGACGGTAGCCTTTGTTACGTTGTTCCCAGTTTCTTCAGGTCATTCACTAGGTCCCCCTGTGTGGTTCTGGGATTTTTGCTCACAGTTCTTGTGATCATTTTGACCCAATGGGGTGAGATCTTGTGTGGAGCCCCTGATCGAGGGAGACAGTGGTCTTGTATGTCTTCCATTTTTTAATTATTGCTCCCACAGTTGAATTCTTCACAACAAACTGCTTGCCTATTGCAGATTCAGTCTTCCCAGCCTGGTGCAGGTCTACAATTTTGTTTCTGGTGTCCTTCGACAGCTCTTTGGTCATTACCATAGTGGAGTTTGGAGTGTGACTGTTTGAGGTTGTGGACAGGTGTCTTTTATACTGATAACAAGTTCAAACAGGTGCCATTACTACAGGTAATGAGTGGAGGACAGAGCAGCCTCTTAAAGAAGAAGGTGGCTGACTAAATACTTTTTTCCGCACTGTAAGTATATCCATTCATCCTTGATTCAGGGGTGAAATTGTGGCCTGATAATACAGATTTTAGGACGCTCAAATTATATTACACGTAAATATATCCGTTAATCCCTAATTGTGAAGTTGGTGAGAATTTGTGGCCTGATACCATTGCTCTTTTACCGTTGCAGTTTATTTTAATGTACAATATATCAGATACAGTGTTGACAGGCCCTTCTAAGGGAACGACCAGTGGCCAAAATGTTTCTGGACCTGGCAGGAGTAGCAGCAGAAGAAGGGGGTGGTAGCAGCAGTCACAGCAACAGGCCAGAGCTGCCAATGTCATCTAGTGGTCATGTTTTAAAGAGCAACCCGGTCATCCTTGAATGACTGACTCGGTCTTCTGTTTTGCGCAATTGATATCAGAAACCCCCAGCCAGGAGTCGGTGGGTTCCTCTCACACCACGCTTAGTTGGCATGGCGCGGGAACAAGCTCTGCGGCCCCACCTGTCTGGAACCTGCCTCTGTCATTTTCTGTGCCTTCAGTTCCAGAATTATTGTATGCCATCGGCTTGGCTCCACTTTTCAGCAAGGATGAGATTCTTGAGGACAGTCAGCAGCTACTGCCCAGCTAAGATCTGAAGGAGAGATCCACTGCTTTATCCAGTAGGCGTCAAGTAGCGATAAAGAGAGTCACGAGGGAGCTGGTGTTTTGAGCGGTCAGGCAGGTGGCTCTGAGACTAGTGAAAGTGACATCAATGACATGCAGACAGTAGCTAATGATGATGTAGCCGATTGCACATGGGAGCCGGGTGAAGAGGGGGCTTCATCGTCATCAGGAGAAGAGGGTGGCAGTTTGTGCATGAGGCAGCGGTTGAGCCAGCAGCGTGGTAGCGTGGCCGTGAATGAGCAGGGTAGCAGCAGTGTGAGATCTGGAGCAAAACATGCCCAGGATAGACTGCCTGCTATGCACTAGCCTACCTGTCCGGAAAGAAGTAGCGGTGCACAAGTTCATGGAGGCAGCGGTAGCAGGCAGTCAGCACGGAGTGGTGGGGGGAAAATGACATACTCGGTGGTGTGGGAATTTTTGATCAAGTCATCAGAGAATGTCAGCATGGCCATTTGCACAATATGTGGGCAGAAGATGAAATGTGGCCAGGCACCATGACCCTGTGTCAACACATGCAGCATCACCATAAAGTGGCCTGGAAAAACTGTGGCGCTAATGTAGAGGTACAGCCTGGCGCTTCAACCTCTGCATCACCCAGTGGACCACACCTATTCTGCAGAAGTCAGGGCTCCACCACCTCAGCAGAAAGGTGTGTTTCCCTCCCATCATCTACTGATCCTAATGCCCCTGATCCTCCTCCTACTCCTCGTCACTCATTTCTTCAGCTATCGATCACAGGAGCAATCGCAAAAAGACAACAGTATGTGTGCACTCATCCAACGGCGCAGAAGCTGAACGTGCTCCTGGCCAATTTGCTGGTACTACAGTCCCTCCCTTTCCATGTGGTGGACTCTGCACCTTTCAAAGAACTGATGGTTTGTGCCGAGCAAAGGGGGAGAGTCCCAAGCCATCATTACTTCTCCCAAAAGGTAGTACCAGCCCTACACATATATGTTGAACAGAAGGTGAGTCCTTGAGACTGTTGGTGCCTGCTAAAGTTTATGGCAGCGCCGACATGTGGAGCTGTAACTACGTTCGAGGACAATATATGTCCTTTAAGTTCCACTGGGTAAATGTTTTTCCTGCCCAGCCACACCATCAACTTGGCCAGGTGATGGCACTGCCACCTCCATGTTCTCAGGCTGTGGGTCCTGTGCCAATGTCTGCCTCAGCCTCCACTGCAGGCACAATTCAGAGTACTACTCCAGCATACCACCTGTTCTGCACCTGGTTTGCTTGGGTGAACGGAGTCACACCGGGAACTACTTTGAGTCAATCAAGAGGAAATCATATCCTGGCTGTCTCTCCACTAACTAAGATCAGAACCATGGTCATCAAGGAGGACTGATCCATGCACCCTTCATGGCGTACGTCTTTAATCTTGTTGTAAAGCGGTTCCTGAAGTCAACTGGAAGACATACTGAAAATGGCTAGGAAACTGTGCATGCACTTCAGACACTCTTACACTGCAAAGCACGTCCTCCTTGAGCTGCAAAGGCAGAATAGCGTTCCCCAACATCACCTGATATGCAATGTTTCCACCAAATGGAACTCCACCCTCCACATGTTGGACCGACTATTTGAGCAGAGGAAGGCCGCAAATTATTTCTTGATGATGCAGATGGACAGGAGCACTCCACTGTGCAGGATGAGGTAGAGGGCAATGAGGAAGACTAGGCAGATGACCCCAAAACACCTTGGCAGTATGCAGTGGAGATGGAGGTAGGGAGTGTCTCCGAGTCCCTTGCTCAAATAGCTAGATGCCTGCTGAATTACTTGTGTAGTGACAGCCATATTATCACCATTCGGCAGATGGATGACTACTGGCTCTCCACCATGTTAGACACTCACTACCGGTCTAAAATGGGGGACTTTTTTCCACCCACTGAGAGGGAGGATAAACTCAACTACTAAGGAGACATCTTATGTAGTCAGTTGGCCACTGCCTATGTGCACCATTGCCCATCCTCACGAAGGTCTGAGTGAGGGGGGCCCTCTGCGCTCATGTTCCACTACCATGGCTGCTGGAGGGGGTTGGGGGGCAGGATCAGCACCAGCTCCATCAGCAGCAACTTAAGTCTGAAGCCTCTAATGAGCTGTTTTTTTTCATCTGTCTACTGAAGAAACCACCCACCAACAGCAACAGAAATACAAGGAGCATAACCTGAACCAGCAGGTGGTGGCATAATTGGACTGTACCCTACCACCCCACATCCAAGATCTCCTGGACTACTGGGCAGCAAAACTTGATTTTTGGCCGCAACTGGCGGAGTTTGCCCTTGATAAGCTTTCCTGCCTGGCCAGTAGTGTGGTAACAAAGCGGGTGTTTAGTGCAGTGAAGGGCATAGTTACCCCAAGGAGAACTTTCCTTTCCACCCAAAATGTTGAGATACTAACCATTGTAAAGATGCTTCAGCCACTATTCTGATGCTGCCACCTGCATGATGCCACACACCTGCTGCCTCTGTTGCCATCTTCTCCTACTGCCACCCACCATTTTGTGTGGTTACTGCCCTGCTCTTGCACCCCACATCCCCACTCTGTGACTGGGCCATTGTGTTGACTCCTCATGTGGTTACCATCCTCACCACTCTGTGCTTGGGCCACTATGTTGAATCCTCATGCAGTTTCCACCCTCACCACTCAGTGACTGAGCCATTGCATTGACTCCTCATGCGGTTGCCACCCTCAAATCTCTGTAACAAGGTGTCACGAACATGCCTGCATCAGGTTGCAGGCGTTCGGCTAGACTTTCAAAAGTGACCTAATTTGACATGTTTTCCTCTTGGTTTGGTTGCTGTTTACCACACCCCTTCCCCTCAGCTGTTGCGGGTGTGGTGATTGTCTTTCCCCTATTTATTCCTTCCTTTCCCCTCTTCAGTAATAAGAAGGGTGTGTGTTTTTTCTGTGGTCAGAAAGGACACTTTGTCAATGTATGTCCATGCATTCAATCTCTAAAAGAGAGAAAAGAAAAGGGGGCGTTGAATTCTCGTCTCACTCTTGGTGGGGTGGGTGGAGAGACTGAAAATGTGCATTTGTCTTCATCCTGTAGTACCCGTTTTCTCCTGACTGCCGAGGTGGCGCTAGAGTCAAGGGTTGTGAGAATTGAGGTGCTTATTGACAGCGGGGCAGGGGTGAACTTGATTGATGCTCAGTTTGTCCATATGCATGGATTGCCTCCGAGGACATTGGAAAAGAAGATTTCTGTGTTTGCCATTGATTCTGCACCTCTATCCCAGAAGTGTTTGTCTCAAATGTTGCATGATATCAAATTAAGAGTGGGTGAATTTCATCAGGAGCTTATTTCGTGTTTTGTGTTGGAAGGTCTTCCTGCTCCTGTGGTTCTGGGTTTACCGTGGTTAAGCAAACATAATCCAACCATTGACTGGCATACTATACAAATTGTGGATTGGGGTGATTATTGCATTGACAATTGCCTTAATACCTCTTTTTCTGCTTTAACTACTAAGACACTTCCCTCTTTTATATCTTATTTCTCTGATGTATTTTCTGAAGGTGGATGTCAGGATTTACCCCCTCACTGGGAATACGATTGTCCTATCAATCTTATCCCTGGAGCAAAATTGCCCAAATCTAGGCTGTATAACCTCTCCGGACCTGAGAGAACGGCCATGAAAGAATATATTGCTGAGAGTTTTGCTAAAGGTCATATTAGACCTTCCAAATCTCCTGTGACAGCTGGGTATTTCTTTGTAAAGAAAAAGGACGGAATTCTTAGGCCATGTCTGGATTTCCGTGAACTCAATCGGATTACTGTCCGTGATCCGTACCCCCTTCCTTTGATTCCTGACTTGTTTAACCAGATTGTGGATGCCAAGGTGTTCTCCAAGTTGGACTTAAGGGGGGCATATAATCTGGTCAGGATCAAGGAAGGGGATGAATGGAAGATGGCTTTTAATACTCCGGAGGGCCACTTTGAGAACTTGGTCATGCCTTTTGGGTTGACCAATGCTCCTGCTGTCTTCCAACATTTTGTTAATGACATTTTTCATCACCTGGTGGGGAGGTTTGTAGTCGTGTATTTGGATGACATACTAATCTATTCTACAGATATGGTGACACATCAGGATCACATTAGACAGGTGTTGCAGATCTTAAGAGATAACAAGTTGTATGCAAAATTAGAGAAATGTGTTTTTGCTGTACATGCCGTGCAATTCTTAGGATACCTGCTTTCATCTTCAGGTTTTGTATATCAAATGATTACTTTTTGTATCTATGTTCTTTATATTCAATTCACTTATGTCTTCTTGTTTCTTTGATCTGCTGTGTTTGACTCTTAGTTGTCTTATCTTCACTATTGTTCTATTGTTGACCATACATTCTCTGTGTATCTAATGTTTGGTTTTACATTTATGGCTGTGTCTTGGGCAATTCTCAAACATTGCCTCATCTAAACAATGATGAATGTTAGAAGTGTCCATAGTTAATAAGTAGTTACCTAGGGTATTTAAAGTGAGTGACTATGAGCCCAAAAAGGGGGTCCATGGAACATGCAGATGTTCAGGAGTGACATGACTGCTTAGGTGCAGCCATGTCAAGAAGTCAACTACTTTCGCAACCGGGTATCCCTGGTGATCCAGTGGAGGGCTCCCCCCGGACAGATGTATTTTTAACTCATAGCTAAGTATACCTTTGGCTTTATTCTTGTTTATTGTACTTGTTTATGATTCTTGTTTACTTTACTTGTTTCTTCTGTATTTTTGTTTATCATTTAAGTAAACTATATCTATTTTCACTTAGCTATTGTGTGTGAACCTATTTATTCTCGCATCATAGAATTCATGGTAAAACAGGTTTTCATATGGATCCAGAGAAAGTCCGTGCTGTTCTGGACTGGGATCGACCTGAAAATCTGAAGGCTCTTTTTTGGGGTTCACCAACTATTACCAAAAATTTATTAAGAACTATTCGACAATAGTGAAACCCTTAACTGACATGACTAAGAAAGGGACGGATGTCTCAGTGTGGTGTGATGCAGCGTTGCAAGCCTTCTCCGCTGTGAAGGAGTGCTTCTCTTCTGCCCCTATATTGGTGCAGCCAGATGTGTCACAACCTTTCATTGTGGAGGTTGACGCATCCGAGGTGGGGGTAGGAGCAGTTTTATCACAGGGCCCGTCACCTTGTAAATGGTGCCCAGGTGCTTTTTTTAAAAAAAAACTCTCTGCTGTGGAAAGAAATTATGATGTGGGTAACAGAGAATCACTGGCCATTAAGTTGGCTTTTGAGGAATGGCGTCATTGGTTGGAAGGGGTGATTCACCCAATCACTTACCTAGAGTCGGCGAAACGATTTAACTCGAGGCAGGCCAGATGGTCTTTGTCAGATGGTCTTTGTTCTTCACCAGATTCAATTTCATAGTCACATATCATCCTGGGATTAAGAATGTGAAGGTGGATGCCTTGTCACGTAGTTTTCCCGGAGGTGGTGATTTTGAGGATCCGAGTTCTATACTGTCCGAAGGAGTGGTGATTTCTGCTCTTTACCCTGATCTTGAGGCTAAGGTGTTTAAGGCCCAGGGAGATGCACCGGAGTCTTGCCCCCCTGGGAAGTTGTTTGTTCCTTCTGATTTGCGTCATAAGGTGTTTGAGGAACATCATTCTTCGGTGCTTGCGGGACACCCTGGGAGTAAATCCACTGTCGACCTCATCTCTCATAGATTCTGGTGGCCGGGGCTGCGTAAGTGTGTTGAGGACTATGTGTCGGCCTGTAGTGTCTGTACACGCGCTAAAGTGACACATACTCGACCTTCTGGACCCCTACTTCCATTACCCATCCCGTCCAGACCATGGACTCACTTATCCATGGACTTCATCACTGATCTCCCTGATTCGTCTGGTAAGACAGTTATTCTGGTGGTTGTAGATCGTTTTAGTAAAATGGCGCACTTTATTGCATTACTCGGACTCCCCAATGCTAAAACTCTTGCACAAGTGTTTGTTGACAACATTGTGAAACTTCATGGCGTTCCCACTGTCATGGTCTCTGATCGTGGGACTCAGTTTGTGTCCAGATTCTGGAAGGCATTCTGTTCTCGGCTTGGGGTACAACTGTCTTTTTCCTTTTCCTTTCACCCCCAGACGAATGGACAGACTGAGCGTACTAATCAGAGTCTGGAGACTTACTTGAGATGTTTTGTCTCTGAGAACCAGGAGGAGTGGTCCTCGTTTTTGTCTCTGGCAGAGTTTGCCATAAATAATCGCAGACAGGACTCCACTGGTAAGTCACCATCTTTTGGTGCATATGTCTTTCACCTGTAGTTTGGCACATTTTCTGGTTCTGATACTTCTGGTATTCCTGAGGAAGACCGTTTTTCGTCATCATTGTCATCTATATGGCGTAAATTCAAAATAACTTGATAAATATGGGTAACAAACAGGCCGAACTGGATGGACAGATGTCTTTTTTTCGGCCTTATAAACTATGTTACTATGTAACATTTACAAACGTGTGGCTGACAGGAAACGTATGAATGGTCCGGACCTAAGTATGGGTGATTCTGTGTGGCTGTCAACTAGGAACATTAAGTTGAAAGTTCCTTCTTGGAAGTTGGGTCCAAGATTTATTGGCCCATATAAGATCACGGCCATTCTTAATCCTGTAGCATTTCGTCTTGAACTTCCTCAGGCTCTGAAGATCCATAATGTGTTTCACAGATCTTTGTTGAAGAGATATGTTGAACCTCTGGAGCCATCTCCCTTGCCACCCACGCCTGTCTTGGTGGATGGTAATTTGGAATTCCATATCGTCAAGATCATTGATTCTCGAGTTCTCCGTGGGACTCTTCAATATCTTGTTCACTGGAAGGGTTATGGACCTGAGGAGAGGACATGGGTACCGGCATCTGACGTGAATGCCAGTCGTTTGGTGAAAGCCTTTCACAGGTCTCATCCTGATAAAGTTGGGCCTGGGTGCCCAGAGGTCACCCGTAAAAGGGGGGGTAATGTCACAAACGTGCCTGCATCAGGTTGTAGGCGTTCAGCTAGACTTTCAAAAGTGACATAATTTACGTGTTTTCCTCTTGGTTTGGTTGCTGTTTACCACACCCCTTCCCCTCAGCTGTTGCGGGTGTGGTGATTGTCTTTCCCCTATTTATCCCTTCCTCTCCCAGTATCCCTTGCGGTTTATACTTTCTGCTGACATTGTTGTGTGTGGTGTGGTTCTTGGCTGAGATCCGGTTGCTGCAATTTCTGCATTAAGATAAGTGTCATTTTCCCTTTTGTGTTTATCCAACTTTTCCCTGTTGTGGTTTTCCTTCTGGAGTCTCCTGTTCGTCCGTCCTTTTGGAGGAACGGGTTGACTCCTTCCCCTGTCACTAGTGGCAGGGTTCTCTAGGGTCAGGTGTTATTAGGTTCCTGTGTATGAACTCTCCTACCACTAAGGCCTGTTCATACTGGTAGTCAGTCAGGGCCTAGTTTCAGGGTTTTTCTGCAGGAGGTGACCGTTTCCCTTGTTTGGTCTTTTCCCTTCCCTCTTACGCTTGGTGGGGCCACACCAGAGCGTGACACAAGGCCATTGTGTTGACTCCTCATATGGTTGCCACCATCCACACTCTGTGACTGCACCACAATGTTGACTCCTCATGCAGTTTTCACCCTCACCATTCTGTGACTGGGCCACTATGTTGACTCCTCATGAGGTTGCCACCCTGACCATTATGTGACTGGGCCACTATGTTGACTCCTTATGCAGTTTTCACCCTCATCATTCTGTGACTGGGCCACTATGTTGACTCCTCATGTGGTTGCCACCCTGACCATTATTTGACTAAGCCATTATGTTGACTCCTCATGCAGTTGCCACCCTCACCACTCTGTGACTGGGCCATTGGGTTTACTCCTCATGCAGTTGCCTCCCTTACCACTCTGTGACTGGGCCACTATGTTGACTCCTCATGCTGTTACATCCTCACCACTCTTTAACTAGGCCACTATGTCGACCCTCATGCGGTTGCCACCCTCACCACTCTGTGACTGGGCCACTATGTCGACTCCTCATGCGGTTGCCACCCTCACCACTCCGTGACTGGGCCGTTGTGTTGACTTCTCATGCGATTGTCATCCTCCACATTCTGTGGCTGGGCCACTATGTTGACTCCTCCTGCAGTTGCTACCCTCACCACTCTGTGACTGGGCCACTATGTTGACTCCTCATGAGGTTGCCACCCTGACCATTATTTGACTAAGCCATTGTGTTGACTCCTCATGCTGTTGCCACCCTCCACACGCTGTGACTAAGTCACTATATTGACTCCTCCTGCAGTTGCTACCCTCACCACTCTGTGACTGGGCCACTATGTTGACTCCTCATGAGGTTGCCACCCTGAACACTCTGTGACTGGGCCATTGTGTTGGCTCCTCATACGGTAGCCACCCTCACCACTCTGTAACTGGGCCACTATGTTGATTCCTCATGCGGGTGCCACCCTCACTACTCCATGACTGGGCCATTGTGTTGATTTCTCATGCGGTTGCCACCCTCACCACTCTGTAACTGGGCCACTGTGTTGACTTCTCATGCTATTTTCATCCTCCACATTCTGTGACTGGGCCACTATGTTGACGCCTCATGAGGTTGCCACCCTGACCATTATTTGACTAAGCCATTGTGTTGACTCTTCATGCTGTTGCCACCCTCACCACTCTGTGACTGGGCCACTATGTTGACTCCTCATGAGGTTGCCACTCTGAACACTCTGTGACTGGGCCATTGTGTTGACTCCTTATACGGTTGCCACCCTCACCACTCTGAGACTGAGCCATTGTGTTGACTCCTCATGCAACTGCCACCGTAACCACTCTGTGACTGGGCCACTGTGTTGACTTTTCATGCGATTGTCATCCTCCACATTCTGTGGCTGCGCCACTATGTCGACTCCTCATGTGGTTGCCACCCTCACCAGTCCGTGACTGGGCCATTGGGTTGACTCCTCATGCGGTTGCCACCCTCACCACTCTGTAACTGGGCCACTGTGTTGACTTCTCATGCAGTTTTCACCCTCACCATTCTGTGACTGGGCCATTATGTTGACGCCTCATGAGGTTGCCATCCTGACCATTATTTCACTGAGCCATTGTGTTGACTCATCATGCTGCTGCCACCTCACCACTCTGTGACTGTGCCACTATGTTCACCCCTCATGGGATTGCCACCCTAAACACTCTGTGACTGGGCCATTGTGCTGACTCCTCATGAAGTTGACACCCTAACCACTGGGCCACTATGTTGACTCCTCATGCTGTTACATCCTCACCACTCTGTAACTTGGCCATTGTGTTGACTTCTCATGCGATGGTCATTCTCCACATTTGGTGGCTGGGCCACTATGTCGACTCCTCATGCGGTTGCCACCTTCACCACTCTGTGACTTACTGCTGACACCCTCATCACACCACTGTCATGGGGCCACTACTTGTATCAGTGTGTAACAGAACAGGTTCTGAAGAAATCTATGTGGAATCAGCTGACAGTGTAAAAGAATGAGTTCACACTTGAGTTATTTGGTCAGTTTTGGCCCCGTAACTGACCTTACTATCCTTTCCAAAAAGCAGCAACACGTGGTGAGACCTCAACAGTGTCCAGGGGACCCAGAGTAGCGTTACGGCCACCCCAAACATTGCCATTGCACATACGATACATGTTTCCCATACACCATGGAGACAAAGGTTAGAGGAGTTACAGAAGATGAGAGTCGACTGTAGACAACAACCCATCTTGCATTCTCCACCTGGGCAGCCTGTTCCTGGTGTTTGCACACAGTAATGATGCCCGTTTAGTGACCCCACAAACATTGCCTCCTTAGTGTCTCCCTCACAATGTTGATGTTCCCAAATAGTAAAGTTGGCCTCCCTCACAATGGTAACATAACATTGTAACATAGGAGCATAGTTTGTAAGGCTAAAAAATACATCAAATGTAATGCAAATAATCAGGCAGTCAGAATAACTCTCTAGATTAACAATCCTTCTCCAGAAATCTAAAAGCTATAACCTGTAATATTATTACACTCCAGAAATACATCCAGGCCCCTCTTGAACTCTTTTAGTGAATTCATCATCACCATCTCCTTGGGTAGAGAGTTCCATAGTCTTACCGCTCTTACCATAAAGAATTATCTTCTACAATATGTTTTTGTTGAAACCTTCATCACAGTCCTGGGTATAATCATGGGAGAGGTGTCTGTACTGACCCCTGATGTATGTATACATGGTAATTAGATCTCCCCTCAGTTGTCTTTTTTCTACCAATACACCCATACAGAACGTGATGGTAGGCAGGTCGCAGCAGTGACATGATGGAGGTGGCAGCAGCAGCCATACAGCACGTGATGGTAGGCAGATCACAGCAGTGGCATAATGGTAGCAGTGGCATGATGGAGGTGGCAGCAGCAGCAGTCTTATAAAATGTGATGGTAGGCAGGTGGCAGCAGTGGCATGATGGTGGCGGTGGCATGATAAAGGTGGCAGCAACAGCCGTACAGAACATGATTGTAGGCAAGTTGCAGCAGTAGCATGATGGAGGCAGCAGCAGCCATACAGAACATGATGGTTGGCAGATCGCAGCAGTTGCATTATAGTGGAGGAGGCATGATAGAGGTAGCAGCACTAGTAATACAGAACATGATGGTTGGCAGGTTGCAGCAGTGGCATTATGATGGCAGGCAGACAGCAACAATGGCAAGATGGGGCACCACCAGCAAGGTAAGATCTATTCATTGGCTTCAGCCAGAGGAGTATGAAAATCCTCATGAATCCAGGCTTGGTTCATTTTGACAAAAGTGATGTTTTGGACACTGGCCATGGACAACTGTCCATATGAGTTTCACCACGTCCTCTTGGTGCTGAAAACCATCTCAGAGATGACACTGGAGGCTGAGAAAGAAAGTGAGTCCCCTGTTCCAGGCTGTCTGCCCATAAATCCATGTGGTCAGGGTATGCTCAGAGACTGGCCATAGTTTAGGTAGGCCTGAAGCTGGGCGTTGAGGCGGGAGCTGTCCACTTGCTGACTGGCTTCAGCCTTGCGTGGCACATGTTAAAACAGCACCATCATGTTGAGGAGACTGAAATTGCTCTGGTGCTGCTGCTGCTACTACTGCCGCTGTGGCTTCTACTGCTCATGGCAGGAGGGGGATGACTCTGCAGGGGCTGGAGACAGACCTCCCGTTCAGACATACTGTGGCAACCTGTGTACACAGTGTTTCCTGGTAAGAGGAGAGGAAAACATTTCCCCATTTTGCCTTGGTAGTGAGGGTCTAAAAGTAATCATATACAGTAATCATCAGACTGCTTGATGTCAACGATATGCCTGTTACTGCGTATGCAGGCAAGCATACAGGTCACGATTCTGGCCAGTCCTTTCGGGCTCTGCCCTCCACTGAGACGATTGGATGCTAGTGCCATCTTCATTAGGGTCCTCTTGATCCTCCATCTATTACTTCTGCTCCTCCTCCTCCTCTTGCAGTGACAGCGCCTCATCTTCATCTTAAAGGGGTTCTATCCTCTGGATAGATCATCAGCATCTGATCGGCGGGGTCACATGAATGGAGCTTAGCCGCGCCCAGGCCAGTGATAGTAGTCGTGACATCACTGGGCCTGCGGTAAACACAGAGAAGGCCGCAGCGCTCCTGCAGCGCCGCTGCCTTCTCAAACAGCTGATCGGCGGGGGCCCCGGGTGTCGGACCCCCGCCGATCAGATGCTGATGATCTATCCAGAGGATAGATCAGCAGTTTTTAAAAACTGTAGAAACCCTTCAATCATCCTTCTCCTCTTTCTCCATGACAGATTCCTCTTGTGTGTCCCCGAAAGCTATAGGGTGGACAGAACGATACGTCAGCTGCCGTGGTCCCCTGCTGCATGACTGTCTGTTCTCATAAACATGAGATGGATGAAATTGTTCATGCCGCAGTTGTCCCTGCTGACAAACTTTGTTGCCTCTTTGAAGGACTTCTTGAGCTGCTACTGCCTGACCTCAAAGCAACACATGCTCCCTTCTGCTGAGGCTGTCTGCAGCATGACAAAATCGTTCATGGCTTTCCACTGCTCATACAGACACTCGAACATGTACAAGGTTGAATTCCAGCGAGTTGGCACATTGCAGATTAAGCAGTGTAGCAGCAGGCCGACCTGCTGCTGCAGGCCCAGGAGAGTGTTGGGGGAGATCTAATACGACCTCAACCCTTTGTCCACCTCTGTCCTAATTAATGTACTGAGTGCATGCAGGAAGAAATACACCAGAATACAAGACTCGGGTATAAATCATCTCTCAGTAGGAGTAGGAGCGCAATGACTTGCTGTATTAGGTTTTTGTAAGTACATCAGGGGGGGCATCCCCCTGAGGCTCGTATAATTATTTCATTGGCTAAAATACAAAAATAAGAAAAGAGATAACACTTGGCATCTGCGCAGTGTGAATTATTTTACAAACTTTGGTATGTAAACATCTAGGTGCCAGCGCTATATAGTAATGGCTTCACATTAATATCATGTAATACTCAACAAGAGCGTTCCTCACCACGTGCTTGGACCTTATCCTGGACTTTGCCTGCAACTTGTGCAAGCCAATGTACTTATTTAGAAAGCATTGCACCACTAGGTTGACGACATGCTCCATGGGAGGGGAGTCCTCTTCTGCATAACAGAGACCGCATGGACATGTTATGCAGGCCACAGACTTCTATTATGACGGAATGCCTCTAAAGGCATTCCGTTATGCATTCCGTCATAGAATTGCATTATGGTCCATGGTTACGGAATCCATAATGCAATTCACCTTTTACCACCAAACGAAGCGTGAACGAATTTCAAAATATGAAATTTGCTCATCTCTCGTTATTAACAAGAACCTGTTTCCTTTATGAGATCTACAGGTTTCCATTCCCCAGTCTATATCTGGATAGTTAAAGTCCCCAAAAATAAAGACCTCATTATGATTTGCTGCCTCATCTATTTTCCTGAGGCCTCATGCACACAAACGTGTGCTGGCCATGCCCATGCTGCGGACCCCAAATTGCGGTCCACAATGTATGGGCACCAACCGTGGTGCTTCCGGATCGCGGACCCATTCACTTCTATAGGGTCCGCGATCCGCATCCGACTGTCCGCACCGCAAAAAAATAGAACAAGTTCTATTTTTTTGCAGTGCAGAGGCACAGACAGAAACACCACTACAGAGTGCTTCCATTAGGTTGTGATTCGTGCCTTCGTTCCGTACCGCACCGCATCTTTGGGATTGATCCGTGATGTGGGGTGCACACGGCTGGTGCCCGTGTATTGCAGACCTGCCATATGTGGGCTGCAACACAGCCACAGCCGGGTAATGGCCGTGTGCATGATGCCTTAGTAGTAGATTTTCTCTCTTATATTATGTTGCTTATAACAAACTCCTATCAGTCTTTATCAGTTATTATTTTTGTCTCCATTTATTTCTACGCACAGTGACCCACCACCTCATTATCATTTGCCGCCTTATCTATTTTCCTTTGTAGTAGATTTTCTCTGTTATATTAGGTTGCTTATAACAAACTCCTATCAGTCTTTTATTATTGTTTTTGCCTCCATTAATTTCTACCCACAGTGACTCAACATGTTCAGTTTCCTCACTCAAATCTTCCTGGAGTGTGGGCTTTAGACAGGACTTTACATGAAGGCAAAACCCCTCTCTGGTTTTCATGATCCTTTCTAAACAGACTGTAACCTGGTATGCTAACTGCCTAGTCATAGCTATCATCTAACTATGTCTCAGTTAATCCACTATGTCATAGTCCTCTTCAGACATTACTAATTCCAGTTTAACAGTTTTATTAGTCAGGCTTCTGGCATTAGTGTACATACAATTAAGAGGTTTATGTATATTTTTCACCCTACACCTATCCTTATGAACTGTTCTAGTCCTTCCTTCCAATCCTCCCCAAGTTCCATTACCTTGCTTCAGGTCTCTATCTGCACTATCTTCCCCTAGTTGAAACAATCCTCCAACCTTCTAGCCATCTTCTCCCCCAAAACAGCTGCACCTTATCCACTCATGTGCAGCCCATCCTTATGATACAGCCTGTATCCAACAGAGAGGTTGGCCCAGTTCTCCATCAAACCCCTCCATTCTACACCAGTTCTTGAGCCACTTGTTAAAAGGGTTGTCCCAGTTCAGAGCTTAACCTGTACATGACCCCTCCTTCACCCCTTCAGCCCATATGAGTTGAGCATTGGAACATTTAATGCTCCAAGGTTCCCCCTTGCCCTGCACTGCATCTCGCAGGACAAGGGCTTTTTGTTTACATTTTTACACTGCAGTGTTCCTGGAGACATCACCGGCACTAATGGGTGGTCTTTAGAGCTGCCCTAGACTGTTTTACAGACCAAGGCAGCCCTAAAGACCACCCATTAGTGGCGGTGACGTCACCGGGAAGACTGCTAGGTGGAAACCTCCACCTAGCAGAGCCTGGTGCATCACCAAATCTGAAGAAAAAGCGAGAGCATTGGAGCATGAACTCATATGGGCTGACTGGGTGAAGAAAGGGACAACACCTTTCAAAGGCGGATTTTAATAGGAACATTCGGGCAGTCCGAATAGTTCCCTGCCCTGACGCCGATCACCACCATAGTCTTCAGGCATAGTAGGCCTGAGGCCTATGCGGTAGTAAAATCCAAGCGCAGGCAGGCATGATGACGTCATTGCGCACCTGTGCCAAGACACAGCACAGTGACATGTGCACGTCTGCCATAGTGCGCCTGGACATAGGTGAATATTTAGCCTTTAGTTTTGTTTTTGTTTGTGTTTTTTTATTTTATGTATCAACTTTGGGGGACATTACGGGGGGTACAGGAGGATATATTGGTGAAGGGACAGTACATTGGGGGCAAATTACTATATTGGGGTTAGCTGTGTGGGGGCAGATTACTATATTGGGGCTGGCTGTGTGGAGGCTAATTACTATGTGGGGCAAATTATTATGGGGGGATTACTATGTGGGGGAAATTACTGTGTGGGGGCAAATTAATATATGGGGGCAGTGTGGGGGCAAATTACTATATGGGGGCAGTGTGGGGGAAATTACTGTGTGGGAGCAAATTACTATATGGGGCAGTGTGGGGGCAAATTACTATATGGGAGAGTGTGGTGGAAATTACTACGTGGGGGCAGTGTGGTGGAAATTACTGTGTGGGGCAGTGTGGGGGAAATTACTGTGTGGGGCATTGGGGTCATTTATAAAACTGGTGTAAAGTAGAACTGGCTTAGTTGCCCATGGCAACCAATCACATTCCACCTTTCATTTTTGACAGCTCCTTTTGAAATCCAGTTCTACACCAGTTTGATAAATTACCCCAATTATGTCTTATTAGGGTCACTATTTTTTCAGCAGTATAGTACCAGGGGCATTGGGGAGCACAATGGGCACAGTATTGGGAGTGGCAGCAGGATGCCATTGTCGGGACACCAGGATCGGGAGGTTGGTGGAAAAATTGAGAAATCTAACGTGTCTGTGTAACAAACTCTGTAGAGACGAAATGTGGCTGAAAGAATTTGTCCTGGCATTTTGGGTCAAACGGAAGAGAAGAGAAAAGAGAAACTCTACATGACAGGAGATGTCCCTGGATGTAAGAGGTATGCGGTGCTGTATTCTCCTCCAACTCTTTTTTTATTATAATTATATGTATTTTAAATTTTGCGACCAAATTTTTCAGTTTAGGAGCCAATTTGGGGTTTGTTTTTTTTTTAGTCTGGATTTGTCATATGGTCTAGGAAGAGACTGTGGAGCTCACGAAGCACCTCAGCCTCATCATACAAAAAAAACAAAAACAAAACTAAAATGTACGGAGGGGGTAGACAGCCCCGGGCCTATCATACACTTAATCCGCCCCTAATCTCGGGCTGCAGTTTGCAGCCCGCAGCACGGGCATGGCCAGCACACGCTCATGTGCATGAGCCCTAACTTTGTCATTGGTTCAATGTGAACCATGACCGCTGACTTCGCCAGCCCCTACCAGTAATCAGCACAATCTGTGATATGTCAAACTCAAGCACTAGGAAGACAACACACTGTTCAATGATTCTGGTCTTTTTACCCCTAATAATAGAGTCTCCAACTACCAGCGCCGGTCTAGCCTGACCTGTTCTACTACTCCCCTGCTTTTTAGAGATGACATTCCCTTGACTGGCAGAGGAAGTGTCTTGCTGTAGCAGTGCCATCCCTGAGCTGACATCCTCCTCATCTGTCAAACTTGTAAATTTGCTGTCATATCAGGGCTAGCCTTCCAGCCAGTCTTTCCTCTACCCCGCTTTCTAAATTTGCTTGTTTAAATACAATTCCAAACTTATAATTTGCTCACATTTTTAACAAAAATGTGCACCCACAAACGGATGTTACAGTACTGCATACATTTGAGAAAATGTGCACTGGATTGCCTTGTCAATAATAGAATACAGACTTGCTAATGGGGATTACAGAAGAAAAGAGAAAGAAACAAAATATAATAATGATGGGCCCAGGCATATGGGGGGACATTTCAGGGGTCGGATAACCCCTTTTACTGTATGTAGTTTCTTACTAAAGTCCCTGAATCTAAAGTATCTTAATCTTAAGTCACACACTTGAAATCAAATGCATGAACGTTCACAAACTTGTGCTTTTTTTGTCTGCTTAAATAGGAGCTGCTACCAAACAACTTCAAACCAGACTGCTGATTTTTTTTTCTCCTCTGGATTCAAAGGACTGATCTGGCCTCAACATTGGCTATTTAACCTCTTAGCAAACCAATCTCTTAATATTATAAAAATGAGTTTCTGTCTGTCTGTCTGTTCTCTATGCACGACCAAACTACTGGACCGATTTTCACCAAATTCGGCACACAGGTACATCAGGTGTCCGGGAAGGTTTTAGACCAAGTCGCGCTCTCTAGGACGTACCGTTCCCAAGATATTACCAAAATACGATCTCCATTAGCCAATATTGGTCTGGGAGCATTTCACTTCAAATTCCAACTGCCATTTTCTCCAGATGCACACAGGTTTCCATAACAACCTAGCCAGGTAATTAGCAGCCAGCTGAGGAGCTCAGCCATTTCTATTCGCTGCTTTAAAAGGGCAGAGCTCTGTGGATGACACTGTTAAAGGGGTATTCCGGTTACCATAAATATAACTTATGTTTTAGACTAATTTTAGACTAAGACCGTTCAGTAGTAATAAAAGATTACAGCAGTAAAATGCATTGAGTGGACTCTTCTTTTGTGAGTGAGCACTGGAGTCCAGTGAGTGCATTTTACTGCAGGTTTGTGGGAGCACAGCATCAGAATGGAAATGAGTATGAAGATAAAACTTACATATTCGGATTCAGCACCACTTACACTATACACCGCTTACTCTAGTTCAGGGGGTGTTTCGGAGATGACAGGTTCCCTTTAAAACCCCCGCCCCAGGTCTCGCTAAGCCACTCCCCTACTCAGTCAGGCCATGCCCCCCCCCCCACTCCATAGCCAACGGGGATTGAAAAAATGAAACTAAAATTCAACTTCTGTCAGCTGCAGGTGTGGGTGAGAGGTTGACTTATTTTCTGCAACAACAACCAGAAACACTAAATGAAATAGATTAAATTAAGTGATGTTTTCTTCCACTGCTACCCATTACGTGTCCTCATAAATTACCATGGTATCGACCTTTAATTCAGGCCACCCTCAAAAGAAGAACTTAAAAGCAACCACCTCCAAAGTCCCGCTAAACCACGCCCCCGACCAATCCGCAGCCAATGGGGATTGAAAAAATGAAGGTAAAAATCAACTACTGTCAGCTGCATTGACTTTCTTTCTGCAACGACAAACACAAACACTAAATGAAATAGACAAAATATACCCAGGCAAAGCCGGGTCCTTCTGCTAGTATGTTATAAATGCAAAAAATGTATTCACAGTATAATCTTAGCTGCTATGCAACAAGCCTGGCAGCAAAAACATTTAACAATATCACTTTGTATAAAGTACAATAAAGTCTAGCACAGACTCACTCAGCAATGCGCACAAGTAATTTAGCAGGCTCTGACAGATACTCCCTCACTTAATCTTAAGACCACATATTAAACAGATGCCCCTTTAGTGCCTTTCACTCATATCTCACACAGAAAAGTACCCCTAGTGATGCCTTCTTAGTGCCTTCACACACAGTATAATGAACCACAAAGAATATTCAGCTTACCTCTGTTCCCACAATAAGCCATTTACTGACCGGGCCTGAAAAGAGGGCACAGAGAACATTATTATTCACTAAGGGGGCATAATGAGGAACTAATATATATGGGGGGTACAATGGGGCATTGTTATATATTAAAGGGGCACAATGCGGCACTATTATATATTAAAGGGGCACAATGAGCCATTATTTATTAAGGGGCAGAAAGTGACATTATTATTAGAGATGAGCGAGCATGCTTGTCCGAGCTTGGTACTCGTTCGAGTATTAGGGTACTCGTAAGTGCTCGCTGCTCGGACGAGTATCTCGCCATGCTCGAGGAAATGGCATCTCCCGCATTTTGAATTTTTGGCGCCTATAAACTCAGCCAATCACAAGCCAGGAGACTCTGCAGTACACCCAGCATCACGTGGGGCCCTTACATGTCGATAGCAGGGGTTGGCTGGCCAGATCAGGTGACCCTGGAATATACTAGTGACTGCCCGCGGTGCTCGGCTCAGTCGCTGCCTGGATGTCGTTAGAGACAGATCTGCTGCGTTTCAGGGAGAGTGTTAGGGCCTGGATTTAGTTCTCTGTTAGGCAGGAGTGATCTCAAAAGAACCCAACAGCCCTACAAGACATTTCTTTTTGTCTCCTGGCTGGGCTGGCTGGCACTAGTAGTGCAGCTATCGCCATATATAACAAATTTTTTTATTTTTATTGTTTTATCTCAGTGATACAAATCCATTTCATACAGCTGTGTGGAACCATTCTGTGTGTCACGGTTCAGCTGTCCATTCACCACAAACCACAATCCGTATTTTCTGTCCAGGTGACCTATACTGTACGTCACGTAATTAAAAAAGGTCTTTTGCTCTCACTGATACAGCTACATTAGAAAAATCTGAGTGCAACATTTTTCTGGGTTGCAGTCAAAATAGCCACAGTCAGCAGGGGCTGAGTTTGCTCTCTGATATTTTCTGCACGTCACGTTAAAAATAAATAAATAAATAAACAAAAAATTAAAAAAAATAATTTTTTTGTTGTTTTATCTCAGTGATACAAATCCATTTCATACAGCTGTGTGGAACCATTCTGTGTGTCACAGTTCAGCTGTCCATTCACCACAAACCACAATCTGTATTTTCTGTCCAGGTGACCTATACTGTACGTCACGTAATTAAAAAAGGTCTTTTGCTCTCACTGATACAGCTACATTCCAAAAATCTGAGGGCGACATTTTTCTTGGTTGAAGTCAAAAAATAGCCACAGTCAACAGGGGCTGAGTTTGTTCTCTGATATATTCTGCACGTCACGTTAAAAAAAAAAAAAAAAAAATGTTTTTTTGTTGTTTTATCTCAGTGATACAAATCCATTTCATACAGTTATGTGGAACCATTCTGTGTGTCACCGTTCAGTTGTCCAGTCACCACAAACCACAATCCGTATTTTCTGTCCAGGTGACCCATTCTGTACGTCACGTAATTAAGAAAGGTCTTTTGCTCTCACTGATACAGCTACATTACAAAAATCTCTGTGCGACATTTGTCTGGGTTGCACTTAAGCAGGCCAAGTCTGCCTAATCTAATAGTTTCAGTGTAATTTGTCAAGTTCAGCGGATGTGGATCCACTGTGTCACGAGAATGTCTTCCTCGGAGGGCGTTGTCTAAGTGTACCTCCCGTTCTTCACAGTACCCCTGATGGTGGGGATAGACTTTCCCGGGGAGGTACACCAGGTCGCTACCTCTCGAGGTGAGACAGTACTCGTGACAGCCGGCCCAGACGGACCAGGTACTAAGGTGCAAGACACCAGAGAGACTGATACGCAGGACCAACACACACCAGAGATAGAGACGCTGAGTAGAAGACTGCAGGCGGGAACACACTGTGAGCACACAGGGGCAGGTCAGCCAGGTACCAGGAACAGGAGACAGGTGCTGGATAAGTAGTATGCACACTACAGCAGGGCTAAGGCAGAGTTCACACTTGTGCGGATCTGGGAAACGGCAGGAACTGGAAACACGGACAGGAAACTGCAGGAAGCTATACAGGAACCTTTGCAAGTCAGGGATGACTTATAGACGCTCAGGCAAGGAGTGAATGTCCAAGAAGGGTTATATAGTTTTAGACTGGAGGAAGGGGGAGGAACCAATTAAGGAGCTAGCCTAATAAAATGCAGCACCTGGAGACCAGTGCAACAGAAGCAGACAAAGAGGACAGGACTCCATGCCACACCAAGCGGCCAAACCTCACGGCAGCAAAGAGCGAGGACGCTGGCCACAACGGTAAATACGCGTGCGCCGCCCAGGACCCCCGGATGGCATTACAGTACCCCCCCTCTACTCCCCCTCCCCTTGAGGCCAGCAAGAAACTTCTTGAGTAGAGTAGGGGCATTGATATTGTTCTCAGATTCCCAGGATCTCTCTTCAGGACCAAAGCCCTTCCATTCCACAAGATAGTATGTTTTCCTCCCACGCTTCTTGATGTCCAAAATGTCCTTCACCTCGTATTCCTGCTCAGGATTTACTGTGACAGGATCTGGGGTAGAAGCCTTACGGGAATAGCAGTTCAGAACCAAGGGCTTGAGCAGGGACACATGGAAAGAATTGGGTACACGCAGACTAGGAGGCAGTTACATAGGTGTTTATAGGTGACGTCATTGATCTTCTTCAGCACCTCGAATGGTCCCAGGAATCGAGGTGCCAACTTGTAACTTGGAACCCTTAGCCGAATATTTTTTGAAGACAGACAGACTTTATCACCTATGGAAAACTGTGGAGGCTTCTTGCGCCTCCGATCCGCATAATTCTTCATACGAGTCACTGCCTTGGAGATGCAGTCCTTGGCTTGGCGCCATATTATTAAAAAGTCCCTGAAAGAGGAATCCACAGCTGGTACCCTGGAAGAAGCAGTAACAGGCAGAGGAATTCGTGGATGGCACCCATAGACAATGAAGAATGGTGAAGAGCCCGTGGATTCACTGGTGTGATTATTGTAGCAGCTGGGCCCAATTGTCTTGTCGGGCAGAGACAAAATGACGGAGGTAGTTCTCCAGTATCTGGTTAACCCGTTCCACTTGTCCATTAGTCTGGGGGGTGGTATCCGGAGGAGAAATCCAACTCTACTTCAAGTAGACGGCAGAGGGCTCTCCAGAACCTGGAAGTGAACTGTACTCCCCGATCGGAGACAATGTGTAAAGGCAGGCCATGTAGTCGGAAGATATGCTCCATAAAGAGACTGGCGAGCTTGGTGGCAGAAGGTAGTCCAGGCAGAGGAAAGAAATGGGCCATCTTGGAAAAGCGATCCACAACTACCCAAATGACGGTGCAACCAGCAGAAGGTGGTAAGTCAGTAACAAAGTCCATACCAATGTGTTGCCAAGGGACATCCGGAATGGGAAGAGGTAACAGCAGGCCAGATGGTTTGGACCTGGGGGATTTGTTTAGAGCACAGGTGGTACAGGCGGAGACATATTCCTCCACGTCTTGAGAGAGGGTAGGCCACCAGTAATGCCGTGAGAGAAGCTGGATAGTTTTGCGAACCCCAGGGTGACCAGAAAGTTTGGAGTCATGACCCCAAGCTAATATATGCCTCCTTCTGGTGGATGGTATAAATATCTTTCCAGGAGGAATGTCTTTAATCAGGACGGGAGCCACGTAAATCAGACGAGCAGGATCAATAATATCCTGGGGTTCCTCTTGCTGATCCGAAGACTCAAACGACCGGGATAGAGCATCAGCCTTGGTGTTCTTTTCAGCAGGGCGAAAGCGTAACTCAAAGTTGAAACAAGAAAAGAACAGTGCCCATCTAGCTTGACGTGGATTTAGACGTTGTGCTGTTTGGAGGTAGACCAGGTTCTTGTGGTCTGTGTAAATCACCACAGGATGCTGTGTTCCTTCCAGCAAATGACGCCATTCTTCCAAGGCCAACTTAATGGCCAAGAGTTCTCTGTCCCCGATAGAGTAGTTCCTCTCAGCAGAGGAAAAGAGTTTAGAGAAGAAACCACAGGTAATCATCTTGCCTCTGGAGTTTTTCTGCAAAAGGACTGCTCCAGCTCCAATGGAAGAGGCATCCACCTCCAGGAAAAATTGCTTGGCAACATCCGGATGATGGAGAACAGGAGCAGAGGAGAAAGCCAGTTTTAACTTAAAGAAGTCAGCCTCTGCCTCCGGGGTCCAGACTTTTGCATTCACCCCCTTCTTGGTCAGGGCAGAGATCGGGGCAGTGATAGAAGAGAAATTGTGAATGAACTGGCGGTAGAAGTTGGCAAATCCCAAGAATCTTTGTATTGCTCGGAGACCCTGGGGGCGTGGCCAGTTCAACACCGCTTTAAGTTTGTCTGGATCCATCTTTAGGCCGGTATCAGAGACAATAAATCCTAGGAACGGCAGAGAAGTTTTCTCAAAGATACACTTTTCCAGTTTAGCATACAGCCTGTTCTCTCTGAGCCGTCGCAGGACAAGTCGGACATGTTTCCGATGTGAGGCCAGATCAGGAGAAAAGATGAGAATATCGTCCAAATAGACCACAACACAGACGTTAAGCAGGTCCCGGAAAACGTCATTGACAAATTCCTGAAAGACCACTGGGGCATTGCAAAGACCAAAGGGCATGATGAGATATTCGTAATGGCCGTCCCGTGTGTTAAAAGCGGTCTTCCATTTGTCCCCCTTTCGAATGCGGATAAGATTATATGCCCCTCGCAGGTCTAGTTTGGAGAAGATCTTCGCTCCACGAATTCTGTCAAATAGTTCCGGGATCAATGGCAACGGATACTTATTCTTGACAGTGATCTGATTAAGGCCCCGATAGTCTATGCAGGGTCTTAAAGATCCATCCTTCTTCAGGACAAAGAAGAATCCTGCACCGGCTGGCGATGTAGACTTGCGGATAAATCCTCTCTCAAGATTCTCCTTAATGTAGTCAGACATCGCCTGGGTCTCAGGAAGCGAGAGTGGATAAACTCGACCTCGAGGGGGAGTAGTTCCAGGTAGAAGATCAATTGGACAGTCATAGAGTCGGTGGGGAGGCAGAGTCTCAGCCTCCTTCTTGCTAAACACGTCAGCAAAACCGGCATACTGGGGAGGTAGTCCAGATAGATCCCCCATCATTGGGGGTGGAGGTGGA
Source organism: Rhinella marina (assembly GCA_900303285.1). Taxonomy (NCBI): domain Eukaryota; kingdom Metazoa; phylum Chordata; class Amphibia; order Anura; family Bufonidae; genus Rhinella; species Rhinella marina. The sequence continues at coordinate 40,785 of ONZH01006044.1, forward strand.
GGCCGGACTTCAGACAAGCAGGTAATGAGGCAAGAGGGTCCCCAACAAAGAATTTCACCAGAGTGCCAGTCCAGGGCTGGAGAATGCTGGCGAAGCCAGGGGAGACCAAGGATGACTGGATTCACGGAGGCCGGCAGGACGTAGAAGACGATTTTCTCCGAGTGCAGAGCCCCAACTTGCAGTCTAAGGGGCAGGGTGATAAACTGCACTGGCTCAGGAAGTGGCACTCCGTTTACTGATGCAACAGACAGGGGTCTTGACAACCGGGAGGTTGGAAGCCGGTACTGACAGACAAGGTCTTGCTGGATAAAGTTACCGGCGGAACCTGAATCCAGGAAAGCTGACACGGTGACGCTGGTTCTCTCGTGAGAGAGGATCACAGGGATTGATAGCTTGGTAGAGGATCTCTCCTCGTCTAGAACCACCTCTCCAACATGTCCTAGACTTTGGAGTTTCCCGCTTTCAGCGGACAATTCCGGGCAAAATGAGCCTTGCCAGCACAATAGAGGCACAAGTTCTCAGTTCTGCGGCGTTGACGCTCCTGATCCGACAACCAGAGACGTTCCACTAGCATAGGCTCCTCCGATGTTGTGGGGGCTCGTGACTGGATCGGCCTCTGGAAGGATGGCGCAAGACGAGGTGCTCTTTTGATACGCGAGTCCTCCTTAGTATGCTCCCTGAAACGCAAATCTATCCTGGTAGCTAGGGTAACCAGATCATTCAGGGTGGATGGACGGTCACGACCAGCCAACTCATCTTTAATCCGTTCTGAAAGGCCTTCCCAGAAGACCGCCAGCTGGGCCTCATCGTTCCATGCTAGTTCTGTAGCCAGTGTCCAGAACTGTATTGCATACTGTCCCACGGTCATGGAACCCTGGCGTAGACGCAGCAAAGCAGAGGCAGCAGATGAAGTGCGACCTGGCTCCTCAAAAACCATCTGGAAGGTAGCGAGGAACGCCTGCAGACTTGTAGTCTCTGGACCGCCACGTTCCCAGATAGGATTTGCCCATGCCAGGGCCTCACCGGATAGCAGGGACACAATGAAAGCAATCTTTGCCCGTTCAGATATAAACATGTGTCCATGCAGCTCAAAGTGTATGAGGCACTGGTTAAGGAAGCCTCTACAGGACTTGGAATCCCCGTCATAACGAGGCGGCAGCGGCAGATGAATTCCGGAAGCACTCTGCACTGGGATCACAGGCACGAAAGCTGGAGGAGTTGCTGTGACTTGTGGTGCTGTTGTAACTGGAGAAGAAATGGCGTCTAGATGGGCAGAAATGTTTTGCATGAACTGCATTAAGACGTCCTGGCGCTCGCTTTGACGTCTCATCTCACTTATTAGATCCGATACAGCAGACTTGGAGTGACCAGCGGGATCCATGGCCTGAGCGTACTGTAAAGTTCAGCGGATGTGGATCCACTGTGTCACGAGAATGTCTTCCTCGGAGGGCGTTGTCTAAGTGTACTTCCCGTTCTTCACAGTACCCCTGATGGTGGGGATAGACTTTCCCGGGGAGGTACACCAGGTCACTACCTCTCGAGGTGAGACAGTACTCGTGACAGCCAGCCCAGACGGACCAGGTAGTAAGGTGCAAGACACCAGAGAGACTGATACGCAGGACCAACACACACCAGAGATAGAGACGCTGAGTAGAAGACTGCAGGCGGGAACACACTGTGAGCACACAGGGGCAGGTCAGCCAGGTACCAGGAACAGGAGACAGGTGCTGGATAAGTAGTATGCACACTACAGCAGGGCTAAGGCAGAGTTCACACTTGTGCGGATCTGGGAAACGGCAGGAACTGGAAACACGGACAGGAAACTGCAGGAAGCTATACAGGAACCTTTGCAAGTCAGGGATGACTTATAGACGCTCAGGCAAGGAGTGAATGTCCAAGAAGGCTTATATAGTTTTAGATAGGAGGAAGGGGGAGGAACCAATTAAGGAGCTAGCCTAATAAAATGCAGCACCTGGAGAGCAGTGCAACAGAAGCAGACAAAGAGGACAGGACTCCATGCCACACCAAGCGGCCAAGCAGCAAAGAGCAAGGACGCTGGCCACAACGGTAAGTACACGTGCGCCGCCCGGGACCCCCGGATGGCATTACATAATTGCTCCATACTGCACGGTACGTAATAACATAAGTAATTTTGCTCTAACTTATCCACCTATATACAAAGCACAATCCGTATTTTCTGTCCAGGTGACCAATTCTGTACGTCACGTAATTAAAAAAGGTCTTTTGCTCTCACTGATACAGCTACATTACAAAAATCTCTGTGCGACATTTGTCTGGGTTGCACTTAAGCAGACCAAGTCTGCCTAATCTAATAGTTTCAGTGTAATTGCTCCATACTGCACGGTACGTAATAACATACGCAATTTTGCTCTAACTTATCCACCTATATACAAAGGACAATCCGTATTTTCTGTCCAGGTGACCCATTCTGTACGTCATGTAATTAAAAAAGGTCTTTTGCTCTCACTGATACAGCTACATTACAAAAATCTCTGTGCGACATTTGTCTGGGTTGCACTTAAGCAGACCAAGTCTGCCTAATCTAATAGTTTCAGTGCAATTGCTCCATACTGCACGGTACGTAATAACATACGTAATTTTGCTCTAACTTATCCACCTATATATTAACTTGTTCAGATTGAACAAGTCTGTGGGTTTCAGTACAGCAGGCCCATTTTTTTTTTATATAATACACTTATATACAGAAAATGTTGAACCCCAGGGCTAAGGGTCGAGGACGAGGGCGTGGGCGTGGTCATTCAATTACTGCAGGGGGCAGAGGCCGTGGTCCTGGGCAGGGTGAGACAGTACCTGCTGATGAGGGAGCAGGGGAACGCCGCAGAGCTACACTCCCTAGCTTCATGTCTCAACTTACAGGGACACGTGGTAGAGGACTGTTGAAACCACAAAAGTGCGAACAGGTGATGTCGTGGATTGCGGACAATGCTTGAAGTAATTTGTCCACCAGTCAGTCTTCCACGCAGTCCACCCACGTTACCCAAGGGAGCACTCCTCTGGCTACTCCACCTCAACCTCCTTCCCCCCCGTTTTACCCCTCCCAGGAAAATTTGGAATACGATCGGGCATACTCTGAGGAACTGTTTTCTAGACCCTTCCCAGAGTCACAAACCACTTCGCAGGTTGCTGCTGACCTCTTTCCCGGTGCCAAAGTTTTCCAACTGTCGCAGTCTGTGGGTGATGATGATGACATTGTTGACTTAGTGGAAGAAGTGTGTAAAGAGGTGTCGGACGATGAGGAGACACGGTTGTCAGACAGTGGTGAAGTAGTTGTCAGGGCAGGAAGTCCGAGGGGGGAGCAGACTGAGGAATCGGAGGATGACGAGGTGACTGACCCAAGCTGGGTTGATAAGCCGAGTGAAGACAGTGCTTCTGAGGCGGAGGCGAGTGCTGCACCAGAACAGGTTGGAAGAGGCAGTGGTGTGGCCAGAGGGAGAAGCAGGGCCAGAGCTGGTGCATCAGCAGCAACTGTTTCACGTAGTGAAGCTCCCGTGGCGAGGCCTAGATGTTCGCAAGTCTGGAGGTTCTTTAAAGAAATTGAGGATGACCGACGGACTGTGGTGTGCAACCTGTGCCACACCAGGATCAGCAGGGGTGCCACCACTAATAGTCTAACCACCACCAGCATGCGCAGGCATATGAGTGCTAAACACCCCACTCAATGGAACCAAGGCCGTTCATCTCCTGCGGGTCCCACCACTGCTCCTTCCCCTGTGTCACTCGCTGCCTCTGCTAGTTAACCCCCTGCCCAGGACCCCGGCACAAGCGCCTCCCGCCGGAAAACCACACCTTCGCCTCCACGATCCTCCACAGCGTCCACCAATGTGTCCCTGCGCAGCGTTCAGCTGTCTTTACAGCAGACGCTGGAGCGCAAGAGGAAATACAGTTCCACCCACCCACATGCCCAAGCCCTCAACGTCCACATCTCCAAATTGCTGAGCCTGGAGATGCTGCCCTATAGGCTGGTAGAGACCGAGGCCTTTCGCAACCTCATGGCGGTGGCTGCCCCTCGGTATTCGGTCCCCAGCCGCCACTATTTTTCCCGATGTGCCGTCCCAGCCCTACACCAGCACGTGTCACAGAACATCATCCGTGCCCTGACCAATGCTGTTTCTGATTAGGTCCACCTAACCACGGACACGTGGACAAGTGCTGCCGGGCAGGGACACTATATATCACTGACGGCACATTGGGTTAACTTGGTGGAGGCTGGGACCGAGTCTGACCCTGGGGCCGCTCATGTACTGCCCACACCGAGGATTGCGGGGCCTACCTCGGTCACGGTCTCTCAGACGTACTATGCCTCCTCCTCCGACCCCTCCTCCTCCTCCACCTCCTCCTCCGAATTACCATCCGTGGGCACGGCGCCTTCAGTCTGTAGCTCTAGGCACAGCAGCAGTGCCGTGGGTAAGCGCCAGCAGGCGGTGCTCAAACTGCTGAGCTTAGGTGACAAAAGGCACACCACACCGCCCAAGAGCTGTTACAGGACATCACGGCGCAGACCGATGTGTGGCTGGCACCGCTGAACCTCAAGCCAGGCATGGTTGTGTGTGACAACGGGCGTAACCTGGTGGCGGCTCTGCAACTCGGCAGACTGACACATGTGCCATGCCTGGCCCACGTGTTCAATCTCATAGTTCAGCGGTTCCTCAAGACATACTCCAATCTGTCTGATTTGCTCACCATGGTGCGCCGCATCTGTGCACATTTCTGCAAATCGACCACAGATGCTGCCACTCTCGGGGCAGCGCAGCGCCGCCTACAACTGCCCGCTCACCGACTGTTGTGCGACGTGCCCATAAGATGGAATTCGACATTAAACATGTTATCCAGAGTTTACCAGCAGCGCAGAGCGATTGTAGACTGCCAGATGTCAACTTCCACCAGAACTGGTAGTCAGGTCACTCAGATTCCTCAAGTCTACAATGAGGAGTGGACGTGGATGTCTGATATCTGCCAGGTGTTGAGCAACTTTGAGGAGTCAACACAGATGGTCATCGCCGCCATTATCAGCCTCACCATCCCGCTGCTTTGTCTGTTGAAAAACTCACTGCTCAGCATGAAGTCGGAAGCTTTGCGCTTGTCACAAGAGACGTCGCTTGATAGCCAGAGCACCCTCCGGTCTGTTTCTCAACGTGTATCGGAGGAGGGGGATGAGGAGGAAGAGGAGGAGAATGTCGGCGAGACAGAAGAGGGTACCAATGCTCAGTCCTTCTTAACTCTTGAGCGTGTATGGGCTGAAGAGGAGGAGGAGGAAATGGAGAGTCAGGCCAGTGAGGAGAGGGAATTCTTGCGTGTTGGGACTCTGGCGCACATGGCAGACTTCATGTTAGGCTGCCTATCCCGTGACCCTCGCGTTAGAAGCATTTTTTCAAACACCAATTACTGGGTGTTCACTCTCCTGGACCCAGAACCTTTCCACTCTCATCCCTGTAGAGGAAAGGAGTATGAGAGTGAATCAATATCAACAGGCCCTGGTGCGCAAGCTGAAACAATCCTTCCCATCTGACGCCGCTAGCGGCAGAGGGCGTGGTTCTGTGGGCCAAGTAGCGGGGGAGAGGAGGCAAGCAGGCAGCTTGTCCAGCACTGGCAGGGGAATGCTCTCCAAGGCCTTTGCCAGTTTTATGTCACCCCAGCAAGACACTGTCACCTGTCCCCAGTCTAGGCAGAGTAGGGGTGAGCTTTACAGAAAGATGGTGAGGGAGTACCTAGCTGACCATACCAACGTCCGGACCGATCACTCTGCTTCATACAACTACTGGGTTTCAAAGCTGGACACGTGGCCTGAACTGGCGCTGTACGCCTTGGAGGTGCTGGCCTGCCCTGCCGCTAGCGTGTTGTCAGAGCGGGTATTCAGTGCAGCTGGTGGCGTCATCACCGATAAGCGTACACGCCTGTCAACTGACAGCGCTGACAGGCTGACGCTTATTAAAATGAACAAAGCCTGGATTTCACCGGAATTCAAATCTCCTCCGGGGGAAAGCAGCTAAAGATTAACATTACTTATGTATCCGATTCCTCTTCTCTACTCCTCCTACTCCTCCTCTTTGTCGTCTTTGCCTAACGCTGACCCAAAAAACGCAATTTTTCAGAGGTCCAACTGGCACTCTTTTACCACAATTTTTCCGGAGGGCCACCTACAAGCCCTCTCTCTAAACAATTTTTCCGGAGGTCCACCTACAGGCCCTCTCTCTAAACAATTTTTCCGGAGGGCCCCCTACAGGCCCTCTCTCCAAACAATTTTTCCGGAGGTCCACCTACAGGCCCTCTCTCTAAACAATTTTTCCGGAGGTCCACCTACAGGCCCTCTCTCTAAACAATTTTTCCGGAGGGCCCCCTACAGGCCCTCTCTCCAAAAATTTTTCTGGAGGTCCACCTACAGGCCCTCTCTCTAAACAATTTTTCTGGAGGTCCACCTACAGGCCCTCTCTCTAAACAATTTTTCCGGAGGGCCCCCTACAGGCCTTCTCTCCAAACAATTTTTCCGGAGGTCCACCTACAGGCCCTCTCTCAAAACAATTTTTCAGGAGGCGCAAGTACCGACATTTAAAAAAAATTTTTTTGCTGAGGGTCGACTTTATGTACTCCCAAAAGCCATTTCACTGCATTCTCAGTCGGACAAAGTCATTGGTGGTGTAACCGCCATGCTGTGTCAGGCTAAATTTTTGGGTGCTTCAAAAGCTACCGCATACTAACTCAGTCACTCTGTTGTCACCGCCACCATACAGGGCCACGAAAAATGTTTATGTGGTTCGCCTGCTCCCGCAGTGTCACTCGCTCACTCTGTTGTCACCACCATAGTGGTTTGCACTATAGCAGCCCAAGTTTGCACATTCCCCTTTTTATCTCCAAGTGATCTATACTGCACGTCACGTAAAAAACTACATTCTTTTGCTCTCAGTGATACAAATCCATTTGATAAAATCCTTTCTTTCTCTTTAACTGATCTATACTGAACGTCACTTTTAAAACGACGTCTTTTTCCTCTCTTTCTCTCTCTCCAAACTATTTTTCCAGATAGGTGCCGTATACGGTATTAAACTGAGAGGAATGCATACAACACATGCCCCACTTGACAAATTTCAGAATTGACAACCGTACTGGTTGATGCTAAATTTTTAAGTTGGGGTCCTGCGTCGTCATTCGAACTCCATCCGGCTGTTGTCACCACCACACACGCTAGCCAAGGGGGCACTCCTCTGGCTCTTCCAGCTCAACCTCCTTCCCCCCAGCCTGCCCCCCACCTACAGGCCCTCTCTCCAAACAATTTACCCGGATAGGGGACGTATTAGATTTTGAACTGATAAGAAGAACAGATTTTTTTTGATTCTTCTTTTAATTGGCTCCTGACCTGTGATAGGCAGAGCATGGACACGTCCCCTTAGCTGCAGTAGAAAAGACACTCCCCTGGCCAGAGCAAGCTCTTTTTCCTTTTCCGTGTTCGAAAAATCCATGAAATATATGGTCCCAAGATAGGGGACGTATACGATTTTAAACTCAGAAGAATCGATACCACACATGCCCCACTAGTTCAAGCTCAATGTTGACAGCCGTACCAGTTGATGCCAAATTTTTAAGTGGGGGTTCCACCACTACCAGCCTAACCACCACCAGCATGCTCAGGTATACGAGTGCTAAGCACTATGGAACCAAGGCCGTCCGTTCCCCTCATGCGGGGCTCCCACCACTGCTCCTTCCCCTGTGTCACTCGCTGCCTCTGCGAGTCAACCCCCTGCCCAGGACCCCGGCACGAGCGCCTCCCGCTGGAAAACCACCCCTTCGCCTCCATGATCCTCCACACTGTCCACCAATGTGTCCCTGCGCAACGTTCAGTTGTCATTACAGTAGACGTTGGAGCGCAAGCAGAAAAAAAGTGCAGCCCACCTACATGCACAAGCCTCAACGTCCACATACAGGGCCACGCTAAATTTTTTATGTGCTCTACATGCTACCGTCGCGAAGCTCGGTCACTCTGACCGAGTCTGACCCTGGGGCGGCTCATGTACTGCCCACTTGGAGGATTGCGGAGCCTACCTCGGTCACGGTTTCTCAGACTTACTATGCCTCTTCCTCCAACCCCTCCTCCTCCTCCTTCGAATTACCAGCCATGCCTCACCTCCTGCTACCTCAGTCTAACTCGGTCACTCTGTTGTCACTGCCATGCTGCGTCAGGCTAGATTTTTGGGTGGCTCACCTGCTACCTCATCTAACTTGGTCTCTTGTTGGTGTCACCACCATGCTGTGTCAGGCTTATGCCTGCATCGTGTGGCTGGTGATAGGAGAGCAGTGCCAGCATGGGCATGGGTGAGGGACCTTTGTTGCACCTAGTTGGGTGCTTCCCTAGCATGTGATGGGCATGTGCCTCGCCTTTCTTGGTCTGGGTGAGCACAATTGCCATGAGGGTCACCACCAGGCTGTTGCAGGAGAATTTGGGGTAATGGTGGGATTAGGCAGCCTCAGAGGCATCCCCTGCTGTTTCCTGTCCATTTCCGTGGTGTTTCCATCATTTTCTGAGGTTTCCAGGTTTTCACCCAGCCTTCCCTAGGCAGAGCCTTGGTCCCCTGCAAAAATGCTCGAGTCTCCCATTGACTTCAATGGGGTTCGTTACTCGAAAGGAGCACCCGAGCATCGGGAAAAGTTCGTCTCGAATAACGAGCACCCGAGCATTTTAGTGCTCGCTCATCTCTAATTATTATGTATTAAGCGTGCAAGAGGTATTTGCCACTATCTCTTTAGGGGTACTGTTTATGTGCCATTATTTTTTGGGGGGGGTGAAATAGTCATTATGGCAACAATATTTCTGAAATAGTGTATTTTTAGCCACTGTGAACACAATACAGTAGTGGGGGCAGATAGGGAAGCTACAGACACAGAATTTGGACTATCAGTAGGATCGGAAGTTTGTGGAGGTTGAGGAAAGGTACGGCACATGCTGAAAAACTGAAGAGACAAAAAATCTGTGTTAACTCTGCAAACACAAGTCATGGATGGAAGAAATCATCATGGTCATCTGGGGCAGGTGAAACAGGTGATAAAGTAAAGGACTCCAACTGGAAAACATGTGTGTCAACTGTTAATTTTTGGATTTTACTGCACTATTATAACTTATATGGTCTATAGAGCACCTGCGTAAACTTAAATACCACTGCATGGTCACTGTATGAAGCTATGGCTGGTCTTTGTGTCATGCTACTGGTCTGTGCCTACTGCTGTCGCTCCTCCTCCAGTAGGTAGGGCCAGCCCTGACCTCCACTTGCTTATCATGCTGACCCTGTGCCAGCTGCCCTGGCCCTTGGCCTGTTTATCGTGCTATACGAAATTTGCTTGGCCTGACCTTAACTTGTCCACTGACTAAGAGTTTGCCTGTACTCTTTGGTGCCATTCACAGGTGTTTCTTGACCTGTGTGCGTCACTGAACGGAGACTACTCCAGTAGTAACCTGGTGGTTCCCCTGCAGCAAAAACAAGATCTCTGTATAGAAGTGAAATGGTGTAATCCAAGGAGGCCACTTAGATAATACCCTTAGTATCCCTAAGTCAAATGTTTTACAGTTTGCTCAGACTATGAAACCTGCTGACCCTCCCAAATTGGGGTTACAGGACTTATTCAAGGAGATGATTAATCAGCCCAATCACTAGGAGCAACTTATTCAATAACGGGATACAAACTCCACTTGCCTGGAATCTTTGACTGTCCTCGGAGTTGTTCTGGAAGATCTGGTGGCCACTTTTTGTGGAGATCTAGTAGACTGAATCAGAGATGAGTTGGCAGGTCAGAAATTGCCAGCTACTTTAGATGACAAGATCATGCTGGCTACACTTATACTGTAGATCTTCGAATAAGGGAATGTCTCCCCCAGAATGAGGGATAGGCTGTGGTGCAATCTACTTAGGAGAGGAGAACTCCACGATAGGCACCTTTCTTCAGGATGTCCTTATTGGCTTCCCAGTGGAGCCTATGCATCTTGACAGAAATAGGCTACCAGAGTAGAAGGGCTAGCCCAGTTACAGAAACAAATTGTGCCTTTAATGCATTGTATGGGTCATTTTGTGAAGAGCTGTCTTCTTAAGTCGGAAAATTCCAGTGCCCATGGTCAATAGGAGAGACAACCATAGGTGGAGATCACCTTTCTTCAAAAGTAACAATTCTTGTGGTCCTGTCATGTTGTAATATCTGATTCATTGAACAGGCCTTTCTGAATTCTGGTTCTGCTGGCAACTTCTTGCGTCAGACCTTAGGGCCCATTCAGACCGCCGTATTATTGCATGTCCGCAACAATGCGGACCGGCAATACTACGGCTGGGCTGCGGAACACACGGTCAGGCGCCCCATTCAAAATGCCTATACTTGTCCGCTCATGCGGACAAGTATAGGACATGTTTTATCTTTTTATGCGGAGCCGCGGCACGGAGCTGGCTCCGTGCGGGGGCTGTGCGCTCCCATAGAGGTGAATGGGGCAGCATCTATTCTGCAATATTGCGAAATAGATATGGCCCCATTCATACGGTCGTCTGAATGGGGCCTAAGTGATCCAGTACCGCATATTCACAGTTACATTTCCTCGGATTTGGCTTCTGTTAACAGAATACCTCTTTCAGAACCTGTCCTGTGTACTAATATGCCCAAGGATTTCCAGATCAGAGTCCTACATTCAGAGAAAATCTCCCTCCGTATTTCCCAGAATACATTAATTCTGTATTGTTGGGGTTACTGAGGTTTTGCCTCTATGCTTTGGTGATTGATTGGGACAATAGGCAGGTCCTGCTTTGGAAGTCTTAATTTCAATCACACTGTCTGACTACAGTTCAGCCTATACTGAAGCCCCAAGTCCTACAAAACCATCAGGGACTGCCTTCATTATATACAATTATGCAGATGTGTATGGCAAGAAGGCAGACACTCTGCCACCCCATCAGCCATATGATTGCCCTATTGATCTATTGCCTGAAGCGTCTACTCAGTTAGGCTGTGTGTATCTATTGTCATCTACTGGGGCATCTACTGAGGCCACAAAGAAGGGTATTTTATATGGGGGGGCTCTCTATAGGGACATTTTATACTGGGACACATTATGGTGGATACTATGGGGAAGGGGGGAGAGGAGTACTATGGGGTCATCTACGGGGGGCACTAAGATTTTATACTTGCAAATTATGGGGGACACTGAGGGCATCTACTGGGGCATTTTATACTGGTACATTATGGGGGGGGGCACTATGGGGGCATTTACTGGGGGGCACTATATAGGTGTATTTTATACTGGCACATTATGGGTGCTCAACTGTGGCCAAAAAAGGTTTTTTTTTTTTTTTTTTTTTTGCACTGGCACATTATAAGGAGAATTATTACTACTGGGGAGCATTATGGTGGGCTTTATTACTACTGGTGGTCAATTGTGAACATGATTACTAGTATGGGCACTATGGGAACATTATTACTTCTGGGGCACATTGAGGACATGTTGGGGACACTGTAGGAGCATTATTACTACCAAGTGTGCTCTAACAGAGAATTATTACTATTAGTGGACTTTGAGGAGCACTGTTACTGTGGGGGGTACTCTGGCACAGAATGAGCTTAGCACAGTTATTTTTGGGGGTCATTATGGTTACACTGTTGTGTCAGGGACCCTATTTGCTGGGAGCAGTTATTTTAGGACACTGTGTGTAAATAATTATTGAAGGACACTATCTGCATGGTGCTAGTTTTTGTAGTATAGTATTGGGGAGCACAGCGGCACAGTATTGGGGGTGGTAGGATGATTTGTCCAGAAGATGGGCAGATGATGGAAAAGTAGTAACTAAAAATTTTTTTTTGTCAAATTGCAGAGACGAGAAATGGCTGAAAATGGTGGTCTGATCTGAAAGGAGATGAGGAAAGAGAACATCTACATGAAAGGAGACGTCACTGGATGTAAGAGGTATGAGGCGCTGTATGACCCTGTATGTTCTGTAGTGATATACGTAATGTTAGAAGGGAAGGGGTTAGGTTGAGAATATATAGATTTATATGGGTCCCCAGAAATGCCATGCTCAACTCTGGCCAATGTCTTATTTAGTACGCTAGATTCGATATTTGACCGATGACAATTATCTCATGTTTGATTTTCATATTGCTCACCTTCGACTAAGCATTGCCCAACTCTAAGCCAACCCCCTCGGCAGCTGCCAAGGCTTAGAGGGAACACTGCCAGGAAGCCTATAACCCTCAGGCATGTGATAGCCGTTACGAATATCTTGAATGTACTTTGCCTCAGCAATGTCCCAGCTGTCTTCCAGGGAGTTGTAAACAACATATTCTGTGATCTGCTGTAGATATGTGTGGTGGTATATCTGGACATCATCTACATCTACTCAACCTGACTTGATGTCACAGCAAAAAACATGTACAGTGCCTTGCGAAAGTATTCGGCTCCCTGGAACTTTTCAACCTTTTGCCACATTTCAGGCTTCAAACAAAAAGATATTACATTTTAAATTTTTGGTGAAGAATTAACAACAAGTGGGTCACAATTGTGAAGTGGAACGAAATTTATTGGATCATTTAAACTTTTTGTTGTAATAATAAAACTGAAAATTGGGGCGTGCAAAATTATTCGGCCCCCTTGCATTAATACTTTGTTGCGCCACCTTTTGCTGCGATTACAGCTGCAAGTCGCTTGGGGTATGTCTCTATCAGTTTTGCACATGTAGCGACTGAAATTCTTGCCCATTCTTCCATGCAAAACAGCTCGAGCTCTTTGAGGTTGGATGGAGAGCGTTTGTGAACAGCAGTTTTCAGCTCTTTCCACATATTCTCAATTGTATTCAGGTCTGGACTTTGACTTGGCCATTCTAAGACCTGGATACGTTTATTTTTGAACCATTCCATTGTAGATTTTGCTTTATGTTTGGGATCATTGTCTTGTTGGAAGATAAATCTCCGTCCTAGTCTCAGGTCTTTTGCAGACTCCAACAGGTTTTCATCCAGAATGGTCCTGTATTTGGCTCCATCCGTCTTCCCATCAATTTTAACCATCTTCCCTGTCCCTGCTGATGAAAAGCAGGCCCAAACCATGATGCTGCCACCACCATGTTTGACAGTGGGGATGGTGTGTTCAGGGTGATGAGCGGTGTTGCTTTTACGCCAAACATATCGTTTTGCATTGTTTCCAAAAAGTTCGATTTTGGTTTTATCTGACCAGAGCACCGTCTTTCACATGTTTGGTGTGTCTCCCAGGTGGCTTGTGGCAAACTGTAAACAAGACTTTTTATGGATATCTTTGAGAAATGGCTTTCTTCTTGCCACTCTTCCATAAAGGCCAGATTTGTGAAGTGTTTGACTGATTGTTGTCCTATGGACAGACTCTCCCACCTCAGCTGTAGACCTCTGCAGTTCATCCAGAGTGATCATGGGCCTCTTTGCTGCATCCCTGATCAGTCTTCTCCTTGTTTGAGATAAAAGTTTAGAGGGACGACCGGGTCTTGGTAGATTTGCAGTGGTCTGATACTCCTTCCATTTCAATATGATCGCTTGCACAGTGCTCCTTGGGATGTTTAAAGCTTGGGAAATCTTTTGGTATCCAAATCCAGCTTTAAACTTCTCCACAACAGTATCACGGACCTGCCTGGTGTGTTCCTTGGTCTTCATGATGCTCTCTGTGCTTTAAACAGAACCCTGAGACTATCACAGAGCAGGTGCATTTATACGGAGACTTGATTACACACAGGTGGATTCTATTTATCTTCATCAGTCATTTAGGACAACATTGGATCATTCAGAGATCCTCAATGAACTTCTGTAGTGAGTTTTCTGAACTGAAAGTAAATGGGCGGAATACTTTTGCACGCCCCACTTTTCAGTTTTATTATTACAAAAAAAGTTTAAATGATCCAATAAATTTCATTCCACTTCACAGTTGTGATTGTTGATTCTTCACCAAAAATTTAAAATGTTATATCTTTTTGTTTGAAGCCTTAAATGTGGCAAAAGGTTGAAAAGTTCCAGGGGGGGGCGAATACTTTCGCAAGTCACTGTATGTACTGTGCTACAGCATTTGTGGGAGAACAGGCTTTAAGTGTCTGTTTAAAACAATGTCTCTCCCTCTTCTGGGCTATATGATCTCCTACCAAGCTCTGTCTGTTGTTCTTGACTGATCCTATCTTGAGCTCCATTTTTTCATGCTTGCTGTGCCAAACTCAATTCTCACCAGGAAGGGGGTGAGCACCAAAGAATGGACACCTGAGGCTGAATCTTTGTCCTTGGAATCCATTTTGCATGTCCTGATTTTGCCAGGCGATTCTTCTTGTAGGTGGATGCCTCCTTTATGGATGCTGGAGCTGAAGAAGTGTCAGACTGAAACCTGGTCACCATCAAGTAGCCTTGGAGCAATTGAAACATCTTTTGTCAGGTGCCAGTCATCCTGTGGTTATCTACATCGACTAAAAAATTTGACCTACCTCCAGACTGCTAAGCAATTTAATCCTTGTCAAGCCAGGTAGCCTCCGTACTTTGCCTGCTTCAACTTTGTTCTTCACTTCCGTCCTGTGGAGAATAACTTCAAGGTAGATGTCCTCTCACTGTCCTTTGACCCAGCCGGCCAGTTAGTGGAGCTTCAATACATCATCATGCCTGCCTGAATTACCTCTGTAGCTCCTGTCTTAATTAACAACATTCCCTTATGTAAAATGGTTGTTCTTATGGCCAAGAGAAGGGAAATCCTTGCTTGGAGACATACATTTAAACAGGCTGGATACAGGTCTTCACAAAGAGATTGAACTTTATTTCCCAACATTATTGGTAGCCTACATCTACATGTACACGCCAATGTTTGCTGCTTGATGTATTTTAGCAACTGCTCACCTGTGTGGCTACTCTTGCCCAGGTTGATCAACTCCAACACTGCATGCAGGGTGTGGACACTGTGCCCTGCTGCTGTTGGGGACAGGAACGTGTCATGGAGGAGGGGGAGGAGGGGGATAAGTCACTGCTGTGGGAGCCATGCTGACACACTTGGGGGAAGGGTTAAAAGGACCTGTCCTTGTTGCTCACCACTGCCACCATTGATGCAGTGGGCCATGAAAGACATGTACTGTAATGTTCCTGCCCCTAAAGGTGAAGGTTTGGAATTCCATTTGGCTGTTATCCCCTCTGGTAGGTCTACTTCTGCTGGAAATATATAGCAAAATGTGAATGGTATTGCAGTTACAGGAAGGCCGGCAAAAAACGATTTAGATGTGTGAGCTGAAAACATTGCAGAGGGAAAGAGGTATCTGCAAAGAAACACGAGATAATTGCACCTGTCCCTACTGTTCTAAACCTTTCCAGTTATTTTTGGATGATGCCCATGTCTCAATTCTATCCAAGGGATTGAACTTTGTTCCATCCACAGGAAGAAAATGTTGACAATCTTGTAAACATCAAAAATTAGATTGATATTGTGCAGGATTCCTCCTTGAACTGTACTGGTTGTGGCTCCCTATTCAATCCTATGTAGCAAAATACTCTTTTGCACAGCCTTGAATGTGAATCCATTGAACAGGATGAATCCATCCCAGGTCCTTTGGAAATAGAAAATACAGAGTTTTACCCGGTAGCCTCGTGTCCTGAGGCACTGGAAACGTTTCAGGATTTAATAGGCAGGGATCTCACTTTGCTAAAAAATAATGTTTATACCAACAATAAACATATGAAAGGGAATTTATCCATCGCTGAACTGAAGGCCATGAAAGAATTAAAGAGCAACCCTGACTTCCTTGTCCGTAATTCGTACAAAGGCGATACAGTTGTTCTTCTTAATTCTGGACTATATAATAAATGCAGTTTGGAGATACTAAATGATGAATTCACTTACCGTAAGGTACCCATGGACCCCACCTCTGATGTTCAAAAATCATTAGGCGAAGTTACTCCAGGAAAGAGACATGGGGGTCCTGGGAAAGAGAGTGGCAGAGTACTTGCAGTATGTTGCACATCCAGTAATGGCCATTTTCCACTCTCTGCCCAAAATTTATAAACAAACGTTTTCATCCCCCTTCAACCTCCTGTATACTGGTTACCCAGCTATGTCTGCGACACCAATTATTTGCTGGTAATTCTAAGTGATTTTGAATAGGTGGATGGGTACAGCTGGGTCATCTGTGACGTGACTTTACTATATTCGTCTATACCTCATGCTTTGGGTCTCAAGATGCTGGAGTACATCTCCATTTATTTAGTCACTATTCATTATCCTTTCAGGAGTTTTCGGTGATAGCTCTTGATTTTCTACTAAATCATTTTTCAGATTTAACCCGTAGTATACCAGTCGCGTATATGTATGACGCTGGAAACTGGGTCAGAAATCCCAGCACCGTACAGCTGGGATTAGCTGCTGGCACATTGACCCTTGCACTGCTGTGGTCAGCGCTGACGCCAGCATGTGCGGTATCATGATGGGTCCACGTGTCCTGTGACTGAGACCCAATGGCTTGGACAGCAACCCGATGCCTTCCTTAGGCATTGTGGCTGCCATCCATGTCAGCCTATAAGATCCAGCCCCATGGATCTCACAGGAAGCAGGCTGAAGTGTATTACATTGAGTAATACACTTACAGCCAATGCATTACAATACAGAAGTATTGTAATACATTGGAGAGGGGATCAGAACCCCATAAGTTGAAGTCCCAGAGTGGGACAAAAAATAAAGTTAAAAAATAAGTAAAAACATAAAGTTTTACAAAAAAATTAAAAGTTTCAAGTTAAAAAAAGCATCCTTTTCCCAAAATTAAGTTTAAAATATTGTGAAACCTGCTCTATATAAAAAATATCAAATTATATGCCCCTTCAGGTGAATGCTGCAAAAACATTTTTTAAAAACTATGCCAACACAGCCATTTTTTTTCCAACTTGCCTCACAAAAAATGTAATACCAGGCAATCAAAAAGTTTTATATACCCTAAAATGGTACCAATGAAAAATGAGCCCCCACATAAGACAATCACTTAAAAAATCCATCAAAATCTGCCATATGGCGCTCCTTCCGTTCTGAGTCCTGCCATGTGTCGCCATAGCAGTTTACCACCACATATGAGGTGTTTCCGTATTCAGGAGAAAATGGTTAACAAATTATGGGGTGCTTTATCTCCTTGTGAAAATGACAAAATTTGGGGATAAAGCAACATTTTATTGGAAGAAATGAAACTTTTCATTTTCACAGCCAAGTGTTTCCAATTTCCGTAAAACGCTTAGGGGGTCAAAGTGGTCAGTACCTCCCTTAATATATTCTTTAAGGGGTTTAGTTTCCAAAATGGGGTCACTTTTTGAGGGTTTCCACTGTAGGGGTACGTCAGGGTCTCTTCAAATACAAAATGGTGCCTAAAAACCATTCTAGCAAAATGTGCCTCCAAAATCCATATGGCGCTCCCTTCCTTTTGACCACTGCCACGTGCCCATAGAGCAGTTTGTCGCCACATATGGGGTATTTCTGTAACCTGCAGAATCAGAGTAATATATATTGAAGTTTATTTTGCTGTTAACCCTTGCTGTGTTGCAAGAAAAATCTACCAAAAATCTACCAAAAAAGTGAAATTTTAAAATGTCACCTCCATTTTCCTTTCATTCTGGCTTCTTTCACACGACAGTATATTTTGCAAGCTCCGATCCACATTTTTTGCTGATAGAATGCAGACCCATTCATTTCTATGGGTCCGCAAAAAATACTGACAGCACACTGTGTGCTGTCCGCATCCGTATGTCCGTTCCGTAGCCCGCAAAAAAAAATAGTTTTGCGGACAAGGATAGGCATTGTTACAATGGATCCGCAACAAAAACAGATGCCATACGGACGTCATCCGTTCTTTTTTTTTGCGGATCCACAATTTGCGGACCGCAAAACACAATGTTCATGTGAAAGAAGCCTCTTGTGGAACACCTCAAGGGTTAACAAGGATTGTAACATCAGTTTTGAATAATTTGAGGGGTGTAGTTTCTAAAATGTGGTCATTTATGGCTGGTTTCCATTACGTAAGCCCCTCAAAATCACTTTATAACTGAATAGGTGCTAAAAAAAATGGTTTGGGAAATTTTGTTGGAAATTTGCTTCTAAACTTCTAAGCTTTCTAACGTCCTGAAAAATAAAATGACATTTACAAAATGATGCAAACATAAAGTAGACATATAGGGAATGTTAAGTAATAAATATTTTATGATGTATCAACTTCTGTTATAAAAACAGAGAAATTGAAATTTTGAAAATTTTTCAAAATTTTTGGTAAATTTTGGATTTTTTCATAAATAAAGGTGAAATATATTGAGTCAAATTTATGACTGTCATGAAGTACAATGTGTCACGAGAAAGCAATCTCAGAATGATTTGGATAAGTAAAAGCTTTCTAAAGTTATTACCACATAAAGTGACACATGTCAGATTTGCAAAAATTGGCCTGGGATTTAAGGTAAAAAGTGTCTCAGTACTGAAGGGGTTAATTATGAATATTTCTTTCAAATATATGACGCATCTATGGAGGCTCGCTTCTCCCCTTCATTTGCTAACATATTTATGAGCATGTGGGAGATGCAAGTCCTCTTATCTGAATCAAATCCCTTTTTATCATCAATAAAATGGTATGGTCGTTTTATTGATGACCTGCTGTTTGTTTGGAGTGGCACAGAGGTTGAATTCCGAGATTTTGTGGACTATATCAATGCTAATGAAATGAACCTGAAATTCACAAATAATTATGATCCTGTCAGCATCCGGTTTTTGGAGGTTAATCTGCCGCATGTCATAAGTTCCCATATAGAAAACTCACAGCTGGCAACTATTTTGTTTGCCAAGTCGTGCCACTCAAAACATCCCAAATGGAGAATTGGTGCGTCTGAAACACAATTGTACTAAAAATGAGATCTTTGAACAAGAGAGAGTGAAAGCCATTGTTCGTTTCAAAAATCGAGGATACACTGACAGAACACTGAAAAGAGCAGTACAAAAAATAACTAATGTCTCACAAAATACACTACTACAGGAACGTAATGCTCTTGTATAACAGAAAAATGACAATAACAAAAAATCAATAACAACAAAAAAATGTCATAACTTTTTTGACAACATACAGTAGACAATTCCAAAAAATCACCGCAATCATTCAAAAGTATCTACCAGTTATAGAACAGGACCCAGAACTTGCTAAAATTGTGAAGGAGGGAGTCCAGTTTGTGTCCAGAAGGGCACGTACACTGGAAAACATTTTATCTCCAAGTGTGTTTACATCCACAGGCATTCCCAAAAAGGCCATCTTATCCAGGTTTTTATAAATGTGAACATAAAAAGTGCATGTGAGTATGCTAGAGTAAGGGCTCATGCACACGACCGTATGTATTTTGCGGTCCGCAAAAAAAGGATCCATCCGATACAGATGACGTCCGTGTGCATTCCGTATTTTGCGAAACGGAACAGATGGCCCCTAATAGAACAGTACTTTTCTTGTCCGTAAAGCGGACAATAATAAGATTTGCGGAACCATTGAAATAAATGGTTCTTCATATGGTCTGCAACAAAAACGGAACGGACACGGAAAGAAAATACATTTGTGAGCATGAGCCCTAAGTCAGTCTTTTTTTCCTGTACTACGTCAGAAGTATACAATATAAAGACATACATAAACTTTTACACTGCATATGTTATATACCATGCAACATGTTCGGAATGTAATTTACGTCAGACAAACATTGGGTCCTTTGAAAGTATGCATCAGACAACACATTTCTGATGCAGCAACAAATAAACTCAATGTCTCTGCACTGACTAGACATTTCAGAGACATCCATGGAGGCGACTTTACTAGCTTTTTCTTTCCAAGGGATAGACAGAGTATTCAGGCCTTTTACAGGAGGGGATCACATATAAAAAAAAACTTCTCAATAGGTAAACATTACATCTTTTTGTTACAAAGTCGACTTCCATATGGTCTCAACAGGCACCAAGATGTGATTTTTTACTTTTTTTTTTTTATTTTTTTTTACTGATCATCATTAGTATGTCAGTTCATATTGCATCGGTATAGTAGTCTGCCTGTAGCTACACATTTATGTTTTATTGTTTTTATCAGCATATTAGCCATACCTCACAAAGAGGGACAATATGTGTGGCACATATCACAATTTTTTTTCTTGCGCTTCAATATGCATTTAAATATTTGCTTATAAATCATCCAAAAGTATTGTAAGGTCCAAATTACACCAAATAATGCAATTATGGTCTGCTATACAGGTAGAAACCATACAGAGAGTTTAGTAAGGAACAATTTAGTACATTTATTAATGCACGTTTAAGCATTATTTCCCCAGGTCAAAAAGAGGGACATGAAAGAGGAATAGACAGACTTGGGTCAAAAAGAGGGACACTTAGGAGGCATGTATTAGCTTATGTTATTCAGGCTACAAAACCAACACCCATATGGTCTGCACAGACTAAGGCCCCATTCACACGACCGTATGTACATTTCCTCATCTTTTCCGCATTTTTGCGGATAAGATGCGGAACCATACGGACCCATTCATTTTTCCATAGGAGAAAAAAAATGCGGAATGCACACTGTGTGCATTCCGCATCCCGTATCTCACGGAAGTTCCCCCGCGAAAAAAAAATAAAACATGTCCTATACTTGGCCGCAAAATCACGTCCGTAGCCCCATTAAAGTCAATGGGTCCGCAAAATTGCGGAACACTACGGAAGTCTTTAAAGACTGGGAACAGTCCGAAAAGCGCTGTGGAGAAGTCCTGCTGTGTGCCATTTTGGACTTTTTTTTTTAAAGATATTTTAAATAAAAAAAAATCTATAGCTTTATTCAACACCTGAGTGCTGGACCTGCTACTTTGTTTCTACAGTCGATTTGCTTCTCATACGGATACGTGCACTGAGGACTGGCAAAGGCGGTAAACTGACTTTATTTATTTGTGTTCCTGACCGTAATAGCTGTTCCAGGTGTCCATCATGGAATGCACCTTGTCGCACAGTGACAATCACAAGGAACATCCCATGTTCTTTGCCACATGAGATCAGTGCATTAAATGGTATGGCAGTGAATGTACTGCCAGCAACTTGGCCAGGTGGGGGTTCAGCTTGTAGAAAAGCTACTTGCCGGCTGAGAATAGTTTTTTCTTGACTAAACATTCTGTTATGGATGCTTCACGATGGAACGAAGGACACGAGGAGGAGGAGTCTTAGCAGGAGAAGAAGAAGCTGATGATGAAGACAATGTATTGTTTGGACATGTGGGTTAGATACCACAAAGAGGACCAAGAGAAGGAGGACAGAGTTGTTATGACTGGGACTGCTGGCCAGTTGTATTTTCCCAAATGATCCAGTGATGCCTCCTCATGTGCTACAATAGAGCACTGGTACATATGTTTGTGTTTGAACACCCATGGCTTATTTAAATCCTGCCTATTTTGCACATGGCTGTGGTTTTGTTTGCTAGCCTTGTGGAGAAAAATGTTATGTAAGAATTGCTCACATAGAGCTAGCAGAAGCTGAGCTTGGCATAGTTCTGACATGTTTTGCACCTGCGCCCACAGTATTAACGGCATCAACCGATTCCCGAGCTGACCATAATATAAGCAGAACTGGCTCTGCTAGTTCTTTACAAGGTTTTAGCCATACTTTGCCTCTACTCTATATTGCCAACGGGGCCACCACCCTTCTCCTCATATTTCTCCTCCTACTCTTCAGCACCACCATCGAGCTCCCAGGTCCTGTCCTACACACAATCCTAATCCTCAACCTCCCTTCCACTTTAATCAGGCTGTGGCATATCATGTTGGTTTCCTTGGACCCCTCCCGATTCCTTGCTCTGTATTTACCCCAACTACTTTTTATCTCTGCCCTCACACATTATAAACACTCATTAAAGCTCAATCCTTATCTTACTGATAGGAATTTGGCTTAAATAAGTGTTTATGACCTCTTAGTAGATAAGGGTTGTTAGATGACCAAAGTGAAAGTACCAGTTACACAGCTAGAAAAGCAGTTAACCCTTTGTGACAGAACAGCTCAATATTTTTAATAAAGGCTAATTGAAAATATGATTTTAGCCCAAATGTGTAAAATGCGATCATAAACAAAAAATGCCTCCAAAGGTGTACATAGCCTACAGAGAGGCACAATTAAAGGCCTTCCATTTCCACACTGAAGACACCGCTACTGACAATTGACTTTGGAAATAATGCGTCACAGATTTGGGCCTAATATTTTATGTGCTTTTAAATATGCAGATTCAGAAAACCGCTTGCTCTTGTGTAACACACATTGTCATCCTACTATGAGATTATTTCCTCCTTCATGCACCAACACTTGAGCTGTCTGGAGATGCCCTGACACAGATTTCGGACTAGTATCTCATGTATTTAGCTTATTTCCTCCACACCTGCACATGAGGGGGAAAAAAAAGCTGTATTTCTGTTCAAATGAGGAAAAAAGAAATGTTCTTAGAGGTATCTGCTTTTGAAGTTCTGTAGTTCTGTAAAAAATGGTTAGACGGCTGGAGGAGCTTTTAAACTAGGATCTGGGGGGAGGGTGGGGATTAATACTAATAAGGGCTAGATAGTGTAGATAGAGAGTGGGTCATAGGAGGGGAGAGTTGGGGGTTAGTGGGGGTTGGGCAGGGGCGTAGCTATAGGGGGTGCAGAGGTAGCAGTCGCTACCGGGCCCAGGAGCCTGAGGGGGCCCAAAGACCCTTGTGCCACATAAGAAGACACACAAAGTTCTGAGGGAAGAGGGGCCCAAGCTGAACTCTTGCACCAGGGCCCATGAGCCTTTAGCTACGCCCCTGGGGTTGGGATTAGTGAGGAATGTAGGGAGAATATTGGGCAAAACATCAACCAAAGTAACCCCAAAACTCCGGATATTCACTTCACAGGTAATAGTAATTTAAAAAGGGGGGTACAAAATATACATAGACCTCTTAAGTGTATGTACACTAATGCCAGAAGCCTGACTAATAAAATTGGTGAACTGGAATTAGTGATATGTGAGGAGGACTATGACATAGTGGGAATAACTGAGACATGGCTGGATGATAGCTATGACTGGGCAGTTAACGTACAGGCAGGCTCGGACTGGCCCACAGGTGTACAGGTGAATCCCCCGGTGGGCCCCTGAGCAAGGTGGGCCCCTAGTCTCCCATCTCCCTTGTACAAGTGGCACATAACACAGTAGACTTACTGCACTACATACTTATATTCAATGTACAGCCCCTCAACCAGCCTATGTTCATATAAAAAACTTGTTAGATTATTTATTATATTTAAATGTATCCGTACAGTGGGCCCCCAAAATAATTTTTACTGGTGGGCCCTAGGTACCCCAGTCCGACACTGCGTACAGGGTTACATTCTGTTTAGAAAGGATCACCAAAACCAGAGAGGGGGAGGCGTCTGCCTTTATGTAAAGTCCTGTCTAAAGCCCACACTGCGGGAAGATATAAGTGAGGGACATGAACATGTGGAGTCACTGTGGGTAGAAATAAATGGGGCCAAAAACAATAATAAAATACTAATAGGAGTTTATTATAAACCCCCTAGTATACCAGAGCCCATAGAAAATCTACTTCTAAACGAAATAGACGAGGTGGTAAATCATAATGAGGTCGTTATTATGGGGGATTTCAACTACCCAGATATAGACTGGAAAACTGAAACCTGTATATCTCATAAAGGAAACAGGTTCTTGGAAATAACCAAAGACAATTACCTTTCCCAACTGGTTCAGGACCCGACTAGAGGGACGGCCATACTGGACTTAGTATTAACCAATAGACCTGACAGAACAATAGATGTGCAGGTTGGGGACACCTGGGAAATAGTGACCATAATATAATAACCTTCAAACTGTCATTCAAAAGAGCATTTCTTCAGGGAGGAACAAAAATACCAAACTTCAAAAAAGCTAAATTTAGCCAACTAAGAGAGGCCATAGGCCTAACTAACTGGGACAAAGTCCTCAAAAATAAAAATACAGCCACAAAATGGGATAGTTTTAAAAGCATCCTAATATCTAATTGTGAGAGGTACATACCTTATGGGAATAAAAGGTTAAGGAACAAGAAAAAAACAATGTGGATAAACAGAACTGTAAAGAAAGCAATAAATGACAAACAGAAAGCATTTAAATCACTAAAACAGGAGGGGAGCGAGGAAGCATTGAAAAACTATAAGGAAAAAAATAGAATATGTAAAAGACAAATAAAAACAGCCAAACTAGAGACCGAGAGATTAATCTCCAAAGAGAGTAAAACTAACCCTAAAATGTTCTTTAATTATATAAATGGTAAAAAGTATAAACCTGAAGGTGTCGGCCCCTTACAGAGTAATGAGGGGGGAGTTGCAGAGAGCGATGAGGAGAAAGCAAAGCTACTAAATATCTTTTTCTGCACTGTATTCACTGAGGAAAATAAACTGTCAGATGAAATGCAGAATATAAAAGTAAATTCCCCATTAAAAGTGCCCAGTCTGACTCAGGAAGAAGTAGAGTTGCGTCTTAAAAAGATTCAAATAGATAAATCGCCAGGACCAGATGGCATACACCCCCGTATCCTAAGAGAATTAAGTAATGTCATCACCAGACCCTTATTTCTGATATTTAAGGACTCTATACTGACAAGGAGTGTTCCACAGGATTGGCGCATAGCAAATGTGGTGCCAATATTCAAACAGGGTCCAAAAACAGAGCCCGGGAACTATAGGCCGGTAAGTTTAACATCAGTCGTGGGTAAACTGTTTGAGGGTTTTCTAAGAGATGCTATCTTGGAGTACCTCAATGAAAATAAGCAAATTACTCCATATCAGCATGGCTTCATGAGGGATCGGTCATGTCAAACCAATTTAGTCAGTTTCTATGAGGAGGTAAGTTCTAGACTGGACTGCAGCGAATCAATGTATGTCGTATATCTGGACTTCTCCAAAGCATTTGACACTGTACCACATAAAAGGTTAGTATATAAAATGAGAATGCTTGGCCTGGGAGAAAATGTCTGTATGTGGGTAAGTAACTGGCTCAGTGATAGAAAACAGAGGGTGGTTATTAATGGTACATACTCAGATTGGGTCACTGTAACTAGTGGCGTACCACAGGGGTCAGTATTGGGCCCTATTCTCTTCAATATATTTATTAATGATCTTGTAGAAGGCTTGCACAGTAAAATATCAATTTTTGCAAATGACACTAAACTGTGTAAAGTAATTAACACAGAAGAGGACAGTACGCTGCTACAGATGGATCTGGATAGACTGGAGGCTTGGGCAGAGAAGTGGCAGATGAGTTTTAACACTGACAAATGTAAGGTTATGCATATGGGAAGGAATAATGCAAGTCACCAGTACATACTAAATGGTAAAATATTGGGTAACTCTGACATGGAAAAGGACCTAGGAATTTTAGTGAACAGCAAACTAAGCTGCAGAAACCAGTGTCAGACAGCTGCTGCCATGGCCAATAAGATAATGGGTTGCATCAAAAGAGGCATAGATGCCCACGATGAGAACATAGTCCTGCCACTTTACAAATTACTAGTCAGACCACACATGGAGTACTGTGTACAGTTCTGGGCTCCTGTGAATAAGGCAGACATAGCATAGCTGGAGAGGGTTCAGAGGAGGGCAACTAAAGTAATAACTGGAATGGGTGGACTACAGTACCCAGAAAGATTATCAAAATTAGGGTTATTCACTTTAGAAAAAAGACGACTGAGGGGAGATCTAATAACTATGTATAAATATATCAGAGGTCAGTACAGAGATCTCTCCCATATTTATCCCCAGGACTGTGACTGTGACGAGGGGCCATCCTCTGCGTCTGGAGGAAAGAAGGTTTGTACACAAACATAGAAGAGGATTCTTTACAGTAAGAGCAGTGAGACTATGGAACTCTCTGCCTGAGGAGGTGGTGATGGTAAGTTCACTAAAAGAGTTCAAGAGAGGCCTGGATGTATTTTTGGAGGGTAATAATATTACAGGTTATAGTTACTAGAGAGGGGTCGTTGATCCAGGGAGTAATTCTGATTGCCTGATTGGAGTCGGGAAGGAATTTTTTTCCCTAAAGTGGGGAAAATTGGCTTCTACCTCACAGGGGTTTTTTGCCTTCCTCTGGATCAACTTATAGGAAAACAGGCCGAACTGGATGGACAGATGTCTTTTTTCGGCCTTATAAACTATGTTACTATGTAGCTGCTGCTGCTGTTATAAGGTAGTAACTGCAGCTACAACATGCTGCCAGGCACACCCAGCCTCGGCTTCTCACTTTCCATTCCCTGGCTTTCTCTGTTCTGCACAATTATTTTTTTTCTAGCCTTTCCCTTCACTGTCCCTGACACTAGAATACAAGCTTGATTGTGACTGTACATTGTCCCTATCCACCCTCATTCACAGCCCAACTCAGAATGACATTCTGCAGCACAAATCGGCTAATCCAGGGTGTCTTTCAGCCTGTGAGCCAATCATGGCAAGACCCTCCTCCCCCCTCTTCCTGTCAAGTTCATGTGAATATCCTTCTTACTCTTTCGTGCTTTTTCCCATTGACATGTGCAGTAAAATGGAGCTGCACGCCATATTACTGGATTCAACCAAACCTGATAATAATGTTCGTCTGGTAGATGAAATTTGGAGAAGTTCATAACGAACACAGTTCTTTACAAACTGATACACTCATCTCTAGTGTCTTCACTTACAGGGACCAAATTCTCATATAACAACCAATAATTTAAGTCAGCAGTTTCCATTTTACATCATGTACCGACAGAATGTGCAGATTCCACCTCCCATTTACTTAAGTACCAGCTGCACATGCCACCTTCACGGGTTTTCTCCAGATTTGGCAGAAGACTAAAGCTCACAATGTCAAGCCGAATGCTCACATGAAGAGATCTGTGGACCGGAGACAAAAGTCACCACCGCACTTCTCTCCTGGGGGCAAAGTCTGTCCTCCAGAAATGTCTGGTTGAAGGTACACTCCTACAAAATCATACCTCGATTCTTGGGTCCTTATGAAGTCCTAAAACAGTTCAACCCTCTCTGCTACAAATGAAGGGGCTCATTTATGAAGCTGAAATACACCTATATTAGGCGTATGTCAGGCACAGATTGTGGCTGGTTAGTCGTGCTCACACCAGGTCTAAAGAAGTGGGCGTGGCATGGACGGGGAAGGGGACAGGCCAGCAGAAAAAGGTCTAAATGTAAGACAGCTAGGAAGCTCTTCATAATTCAGGATCCACCGTCGGCTATGGGGCTTATTAAGACCAGCATTAGTGTTGAACGAACATGTTCGGCCGAATACACTATTCGGCCGAACATGGCAGTTCTCGGGACCATGCGGTATTTGGAATGGCATTCAGTGTAATGCCAGTAGCCATCTTAGCTACTGGCATTACACTGATTGGCCAGTGTTAGACAGGGAGAGCTGCTGCATGCAGGGACAGACAGTGTAGGGATAGAGTCACGCTAGGCAGGGATAGAAATCGCTAACCAAAGACCCAAAAGCCCTTTTAAGGGCTATTATATCTGTCACAAAGCAATATTTTATTATTTTTGGGGTGTTTAAAGGTGGTGAAAATAGCGCTAGGTGGCCTGCCATTAATACCACATGTGCTGCTGCAGCAAGGAGGGACATACACTGTAGGGAGAGAAGCACGCTAGGCAGGGATAGAAATCGCTCAAAAAAGACCCAAAAGCCCTGTTAAGGGCTATTATATCTGGCACAAAGCAATATTTTATTATTTTTGGGGTGTTTAAAGGTGGTGAAAATAGCACTAGGTGGCCTGCCATTAATGCCACATGTGCTGCTGCTGCAGGATACTCTCTGTATACTATATACCTGACATACTTTGCTATAATTTCTGCTGTTAAGCCCGCAGTACTTCTTTTGCGTCTTGCTGTATAACATTTGTGCAAGGAGGGACTTGTGTAGGGATAGAATTTCTATAGGCAGGGTTAGTATCATTGTTCAAAAGACACAAAAGTTCATAGTTAAATCCATTGTGAAATACGTCTGCTTTTTTTTTTTTTTTTTGGGTGGCAAAGTGTGCCCTGTCAATAACGCTAGTTGCACAACGTATTACAAACGTTCAAAAGTCTATGTAGCTGTTGTTACATTTAATACCGATAATTTAGGCCGCAGTTCCTCCTTCGCGTCTGCTATATAACATTTGCGCAAGGAGGGACTTATACTGTAGGGATATGATTTGGCTAGGCAGGGCTAGTTGTCCTGTTCAAAAGACACAACAGTCCATTGTTATATCTGGCTGCAATATATTATTTTTCTGGTGGGTTAAAAATTGTGCAAGGTTGCCTGACCTTAACACCATCTTTTCAGCATCTGCTGTCTAACATTTGTGTATCCCAAATAACAGAAATCCGGTGTATTTTTTTCTGCAGCTATTGAAGGCGACATTACTAATGTCGCCGTGATTAGCGGCAGAAAGAAATGCAATAAATGTCAGGTATATAGGAGAAACATACATTGTCCTGCACACGCTGCGCAGCTGGTGTTAAGATTAGGCAAACTTGCGCAAATTTTGACCATCAAGAATAACAATATTGCAGCCAGATATAACAAAAGTCCTTAAAAGGACTTTGGGGTCTTTTCAACAGAACAACTAGCCCTGCCTAGCCAAATCCTATCTGTGCCTGATTATGCAAACGTTATACATTATATGAATAACGGCAGAAAAAAATACACTGGATGTCAGGTTTTTAGGATACAGAAAGGTTATGCTGCACATGCAGCACAGGTATGTGACATTACCTGCACTGCGTCTGCTGCATAACGTTTGCTCATTCAGTGAAATTTTTCTGCTTATACACTAAAAAAAATCTGCGCAACTGTACTTTTGACAAACTTGCATATATACCATTTAGTATGTGCAAGGAGAGCAGTAAGGGACAGGGAAGTGGGCGTGCTGCTGATGGCGCACGGTGGGCGCGGTGAAACAGTGTCTGCTGGCAGAGCACAAGAAACAGTCATCCAAAACTCCTAGCTTTATGTCTCAGTTTGGAGGGTGGCGCAAGACAGGTTCTTGTTAAGTTAACATGTCAGGAGGAGGACCAGAGTGAGGTTAATTTTTTAGGTTAAAAAATTAGGGGTGAGGGCTTGCTGGCAGGGGCGCAGCTAACGGCTCATGGGCCCTGGTGCAAGAGTTCAGCTTGGGCCCCCTTTCCCTCAGTGCTTTGTGTCTCTTCTTTTCTTATGTAGCAGAAGGGTCTTTGGGCCCCCTCAGGCTCCTGGGCCCGGTAGCGACTGCTACCTCTGCACCCCCTATAGCTACGCCCCTGCTTGCTGGTGAACCTCTTAAATATTTAAAGGCGAGGCAGCCTAATAAGCAGTTTGATATGATGGAGGAAGAGGAAGGGGTGAATGGAAATACAGTGTATTCAATACACCTTAAAAGCTACATTTAAAGTTCCTTTATGTTTAGCCGCTTTCCTCTGGTGGACTAGCGAAGTCAGGGGCAATCCAGGCCTTGTTCATTTTGATTAGCGTCAGTATTTTCAGTTGACAGGCGGATGTGCTTAGCAGTTATTATGCCCCCAGCGGCACTAAATAACCGCTACGACAAAACGCTGGCGGCAGGGCAGGCCAGCACCTCCAAGGCGTAGAGCGCCAGTTCGTGCCACGTGTCCATCTTAGACACCCAATAATTATAAGGCACAGAGGGATCGCTGAGGACATTGTCAGCTAGGTACTACTTTACCCTTTTACAAAACTTTTCCCTCCTAGTTGTGACACTAGGCCGCTTATCAGAATCTTTTCCACATGCAGCGCTGTCCGTCTTTATTGTGAGCAGGTAGAGTTCCAGCGCGTGCTCAGGTCGCACAGCAGTCAGTGAGCTGGCAAGTGTAAGCGCTGCTGCAGCGTAGCCAGACTGGCAGAAGCAGTAGGTTACTTTCGGAAATGGGCACCTTCACCAGCAGCTCAGGCAAATTGGTGTAGGTTTTGAGAAACCGCTGAACCACTAAGTTGAAGGAGTTGTTTGGCGTGAGGGAGACTGCTGTTCGTCCTTCCTGTTGGAGGAACAGGTAGACTCATTCCTGTCATTAGTTCCAGGGTCCTATAGGGTCAGTTTGGTTTAGGTTCCTGTGTATGAACTCACCTACCCTTTGAGGCCTGTTCATACGTAGTCAGTCAGGATTAGAGTCAGGGTTTCCTTTAGGAGGTGTCCATCTTCCTTCCTTAGTTTTCAGGCCTAATCTCCTTTCCCTCCTACGCTCTGTGTGGTTTTCCCCCCACACCTGAGCGTGACAGTATGTGTGTGTGAGCTTGCCGAGCTCCAAAGCCGCCACCAAGTTGTGGCCGTTATCAGACACAACCACGCCTGGTTGTAGGTTGAGTGGCGAGAGCCACAGCTCAGCCCGGTCCCTTATACCCTGCCACAGCACTGTGGTGGTGTGTTGTTTGTCACCTAAGCAAATACGTTTCAGCATAGCCTGTTGCCGCTTCCCCACCGCTGTGCTAAACTGCTTCCAGCTACTGACTAATGGCTGACTGGTGCTGCAAGATATGAATTCCTAGATGGAAGTGGAGGAGGAGAAGGAGGGGTTGCAGCCGCTAATGTAGGTGGTGGCGGAAATCCTGATGGAAGTAGGGCCCGCAATCCTTTATGTCGGTAGCACCTGTGCCATCCCAGGGTACGACTCGCTCCCAGCTTCCACAACGTTCACCCAGTGTGCCGTCAGAGAAATGTAGCATCCCTGGCCAGAAGCACTTGTCCATGTGTCAGTCGTTAAGTGGACCTTCCCAGTAACTGCATTGGTCAGGGCACGGGTTATGTTACTGGACACATGCTGGTGTAAGGCGGTGAGGGCACACCGGCAAAAATAGTGGTGGCTAGGTACTGAGTAACGAGGGACAGCCGCCGCCATCAGACTGCGAAAAGCCTCAGTGTCCACAAGCAACATTTTCAGCACCAGCAATTTTTAATGGTGTGCATTTAGTGCTATGGCCTGTGGGTGGGTGCGCTTTCGTTCAAAGGCCTGGGGTATGGACATCTGTACGCCGCGCTGGGACACAGGAGTGGATGTGCTCGCTGATGGTGCTTGCGAGGGTCCAGGTGCAGGGGGGAGGCATCTGGGCCTGCATCTTGGCTAGCGCGTAACACAGGGAAGAGGAGGCAGTGGTGTGACCCGCAGACACCAATTGTGGACCCAGACGTTTGGCCCACTTATTAGGGTGCTTTGCTGCTATGAAGATCATGCTCGTGGTGGTCAGGTTGCTATTGTTCATGCCCCTGCTCATTTTGGTACGGCACAGGTTGCAAATGACAATTCCTTTATCGTCCACACTTGTTGGTGTGGCCTGCCTTCTCCCTTTTGCCAACCCACCGCCTCTTCCAGCCTGTTGCGGTGCTGCGCATCCCTCCCCCTCTGTACTGCTGTCCTCGCTCAGCTTGCCTCCTTCCCATGTTGAGCCAGTGATTTCATCGTCCACTACTTCCTCTTCCTCTTCGGGAAGGAATTTTTTCCCTTAAAGTTAGGAATATTGGCTTCTACCTCAGTAAGTGGCGTAATACTCGGGCATCATCGTTAATAGCAGCGACTTCGGTGTCCAAGATGCATCCAGACCTCCTCCCAATGCTGTTCCCTAACCATTTCTGTGGTGTTTCCACCATTTTCTGACGTTTCCCTATGGACCAGACACCCTTCCCTCTGCAGAGCAGGGGGTGCCTGGTCTTCTCCCATTGACTTCCATTATACTCGGGTGCTCGGCCGAGCACTCAAGCACCACCTAGTGTTCGGCCAGAGCACTCGAACATCGGGGTGCTCGATCATCTCTAACCAGCATCTAAAATGCCAGTCTTAATAAATGTGCCCCTATTTCTTCTACCTTCTCTGCATATTTCCATTTCCTTTCAATTTCAAATCTCAAACCATTGGCATTCAACTACTACTCCAGTTGGTCCAGAAGATGAGTTTGAGAGAGCATCCTGGAATTCAAGACACTTGGGAAGAAAACTTTCCATCTGCTGGATTGCAAAGGATTTAGACCTGAAGAAAGATCTTGGGAGTCTGCCAAGAACATCAGTGCATCAGCTTTTCTCAGAAGATTTCATCAACAGTCTAGACCTAATAGGAGGGAGAAAGTATTTGTTCTCTCCTCCTCTAGCAGGCAGGGCTGCCAGAAATGCTCACCCCTCCTTCAGTCCTGGAATAGATGCTGAAGTGCTTAGACCTCTTCCTGTAGCATGGGCTAGAACTCTTCGAGTCTCTTCATCTGCTGTGATCTGTTCCCTAGGGCATTGGTTTTTAAAGGGCCAGTATGCACATGGCCAAATTCAGCCAGTGGTTGCTGATCATGCATGAAATAGGTTTCCTGCCCCCATGGAAATGTGCCTGACAAGAATAGGACATGCTCTATATTTTTTGCGGCGCCGCGGAATGGAACAACGGATGCGGAAAGCACACTGTGCTGTCCGCATCTTTTGCGGCCCCATTGAAAGAATGGGTCCGCACTAGAGATGAGCGAATGTGCTCGTAACGAGCACTGTACCGCTCGGCTCCCCTGCGCTCGCATGGGCGCAGGCAGCCGCTTCCGTCCTCCTCACCCGACGGAAGCGGCTGCCTGCGCCCATGCGAGCGCAGGGGAGCCGAGCAGTACAGTGCTCGTTATGAGCACGTTCGCTCATCTCTAGTCCGCACCCGTTCCGCAAAATCATGGAACTGAAGCGGATCCATTTATACGGTCGTGTGAATGCACCCTAAGATGCTGACAGGTGCCTAGTAGACCCAGCCTGCAGGCTGGATCTCCTGGGCTTCCATAGCTGGCAGGCTCCAATGCCTGTGTAAGGGAGCTGCCATGGCAACCATCGGCCACCTGTCAGCGCAGTGCGGGGGGCTGATGAAGTCAGAGGGAGTTCCCTCCCTCTGCAGACCCCGCATGTGCAGCACAGACCGCAGCATGTGAAAGGGTTAGTCCTCCGGCATATCCGCACACAGCGATGCCGGCAGATGCAGCAGGGGCCCGGATAATGCGTGAAGGGGTTAAGCTTGTTTATTCTCTGCAAAGGTTTTAGTGTCATCTGATTCTCCATGCCTCACCTCTTCCTATATACCATACTGTACCTGTTCCGGTTCCGCCTGCCCTGATCCCTGCTTGTTTATCATGCTGAACCTGTGCGTCCTGCCTTGACCCTTGGCTCCTTTGCCAGATTGTACTAACTTTGCCTGTCATGACTTTGGCTTATCCACTGATAATAACTCTGCCTCTCCCCCTTTGGTGGCATGCACCAGTGTATCTTGATCTATTGGAGTCAGTTGTCACTGAATGGAGAGTACTCGGAGGTAGTTGCCTGGTGACTCCCTTGCAGTGAAGACCACATCCCTGTACAGGGGTGAAACAATACCCAAATACAGGTTAAAGCGGCTGAATAATATGTATTGCCATAAACTCACAATTCATGTCTTAATCATATATTTCTCCAAGGAAACATGCTCCATATTCTTAAGCCTATCACATCCCTGCTGGATGTCTCCTTCATACACCGCTCTTCATTTGCTGCTAGAAAAAGACTGTCATGCAGTAATTCTGTCGCAATTCTTCTTTACTGACTATTTAATGCAAATAGTTATAGTAACACAAGGATCCCTCCATCTACGAGTTTCAGACCCTTAGGCTTATTTCACACAAGCAATACAGAACTCATGAGTTTTTCACATCATTGAAAAAACTGAACAATAACACCCAGCATCTCATACCAACCATCAGTGAAAAATGGACGGTCATTGAGTAAGCTTCATTTTTTTTTTGACCCATTGACTTGAATGGGTAAGTCCTGTGTGAAAAACAGATGACCACAGAATAAGCTGCAATTTTCTCTGAACAGATGGTCAGTGAAAAATAATGGCATGAATTGGCCCACTGACTTTAGTGTGGAAAGTATTTTCAAGAATATTAATATTGATTAATTTCTGTAGGCTTTCCCTGTGAAATATCCAGTTGGAATCTCTGTTTCGGCTTTTTAGCCCTAAATAGGCAGGTTAACGGAAGATATTAACAAATTGTTTAAGTATATAAAAGCTCATTTATAGATTCCAGATAATATATAATATAAATGCTCAGAGTAAATCAGAGTCCAGGATTGAACATTATTCATTATTGTGGTTGATTATTCTGGCTTTTAGGCAATATAATAATGTACAAAAAAACCTATGGCAAGTACACTGCCAAAACTGTTTAAAACAACAAATTTGTTTTGATTTGTCGAAACAAGTCAAACCCATCTCATATCTAATGTTCAAGAATATTATTTTATCTTCTAAGTATTGTCACTGTTATGTACATAACATGCTTCTATTATAAAGCAGCTAGGGCTGTTGGATATCTCATACATTCTCTTACTTGTGTTAAAATAAAGCATGAAAACCCTGACAAATGGCACATGAAGCTGCTGTAAAGTTTTTGAACTATAACAGAACAGTATCCAGTTCAAATTTTCATAAAAACGAAAATGAAAAATGCACAAATACTAAACAATACAAATATCGATTGTGGTACTTGCCTGAGCTACTTAACTACAGACGAATCCTTTACAGCAGCAAAGGGAGTTGCCTCTTGCTTAAGACAAGTCTAGGAACATCTGGCAAATGGCCCTGCCTGTGTGAGTTAGAGCAGATGTGGGTTTGTGCTTACAGAGGAAGGAATTTATTTTTTTTTCTCTTTTTATGCCAACAGAGATGACCAAACATTTTCTGCATCCCAAAGGAGCTGTGGAAAATCAATTGTCTACAATAGAGTGCCATTAAAGTTTTTTTGCTTGTATGTAGCTGTCTGTGACTTTGCACAGTTATGGATGAGATGGATGCCAATTAACCCTTTCACCCCTGGAGGCTTTTTTGTTTTTCACTTGTAGGAAAACAGGCCAAACTGGATGAACAGATGTCTTTTTTTCAGCCTTATAAACTATGTTACTATGTTACTTCTTGCCTTACCGGGTCATAACTTTATTTTTCTGTATGAGGACTTGTTTTTAGCGGGACAGTTGCACTTTCTAATGGCACCATTTAATATTGCATATGATGTAGTGGGCAGCTGGACAATTCCAAATGGGGCAAAATTGGGGAAAAAATGCTAATTCAATTTATGGGTTTTGTTTTTACGGTGCTCCCTATGCTGTAAAACTGACCTGTTACTTTCATTCGCCAAGCCAATATGATAACAGCGATGCCACAATGCCACATGCAGAAACCCCCCCCCCCCCCAACAACGGCATTACATGGAGGGTACTCCGCCTCCTTAGGGGCAGGAAACCACTAGAACGATGCAATAAAGTGCCTCCTCCAACATCCTGTTTCAGTTGTTTCCTGTCCCTCAGGTTGCTGGAGTTCAGTGCAGTGTCCGCACAGCCTTTGGGTTTGTTAGCCCAGCATTTTGCTGGAGGGCTGGTGCAGGGAGTAGGGTTCCGGGGCTTACTTGCCGCTGCCCCTCCTGCTCCTTGGCGTAAGTCCGGTGGATTGCTGGCAGCCCCGGGCTGCTCTTTTCCTACCCTGGTATTGGGGTTTGGCTTATGGGAGGCGGAGGATCGTGGCCTTCATGCGTTCCATGCGTGGGAGCGATGGGTCACGCCGGAAGTGACGTCACGACGCTCTGCGGTCACGTGACCGGCATGCTCCCGGCGGTTCAAAAAGATGGAAGCACTTGCTGTATGGCGCTCCTGCAGCTCAAAGTCTCTGCGCTGTGGAAGTCGTCCCTGTGGGCAAAGTGTTGGGACCCAGTCTGCTCGCTTCCCTCTTTTCAGGATGTCTTTGGTTTCTGAGGGAGATGCTGGCCGCAAATCTGCAGATCCTCCCAGGCCCTCCAGCTCGGTAAGCCTCCTCCAGGAGGGTGCATTTATGTATATTGAACCTTTTTTGGCCTTTGACACTAGGTGATCTTTTTCTCTGATCTTAGGTGATGTCTCCCCCCTTTTTCCTATAAGGGTTCTTAAGGTGCTAAGTATCTCTGTTTGCTTTTTAGGGCAAAGAGAGTGCAAAAGCCAGTGGAGAGCCATCTCAGAAGAAAAGATGTCCAATTTGCAAAAAATCTGTCGGCTGCCACTAAGAAATGGCTTTGCCAGAAATGCAGAAGTAAAGTTGTGTCTGGGGAATCTCGTTCTTTGAGAGCATGAGCACCTTAATTAAAGAAGAAGTTGGGGCGGTTGTGGACGCTAAGTTAGCTGCACAAACTGTAGAAGACAGTGATTCAGATTTGGACGAAGGCGAGATTTCTTCAGATGCTGGTTCTAGTGATCTTGATGACTCTGTGGGACGTCCTCTATGTTCTATTGATGAGACTGAATCTCTCTTAAAAAATATCAGAGCTGCCATTAATCTAGAGGAATCCAGGGAACCCATCTCAGTTCAAGACCAGCTGTTTTTAGGCTTAGGCGATAGGAAAAGGAGAGTTTTCCCGGTGCATAATAATATAAAGAACATAATATCTAATGAATGGAAAGAGCCCGACAAGAGGCATATAGTGTCTAAGATGTTTAAAAGAAAATATCCCTTTACGGAAGAGGATTCTGCCCTGTGGGATAAAGCCCCGAGAGTCGACGCTCCCATTGTTAAAATTTCAAAACGATCTTCCCTGCCCTTTGAGGACATTGGTTTATTAAAAGACTCTATGGATAAGAAGTGTGAAGCCTTTCTTAAAAGGCATGAGAATCTTCCTCAGCAACTTTCAGGCCAAG
The DNA here is from genome assembly GCA_900303285.1 of Rhinella marina. Lineage (NCBI taxonomy): Eukaryota > Metazoa > Chordata > Amphibia > Anura > Bufonidae > Rhinella > Rhinella marina. The sequence continues at coordinate 77,486 of ONZH01006044.1, forward strand.
CATTGCGGCCACCTATACGACCAGGACCCTAAATCTCTGGTTATGCCAATTAGAAGAGCATTTAGAGTCAGGTACCCCCAGAGAGTACATTTTATCGTCCATTCCCGTGTTGAAACAAGTGACAAATTTCTTGGCCGACGCCTCGGCAGATATTGTCAAACTGTCTGCAAGCTCAGCTGCATTGGTGAATGCTTCCCGCAGGGCAGTATGGCTGAAAGTTTGGTCGGGGGGGACAGCCTCAAAAAATAGACTGCTCGGTCCCTTGTGAAGGAGACAGATTGTTCGGCTCCTCTCTAGCTGACCTACTTGAGAAAGCTTCCGACAAAAAAAGGGGGTTTCCTATGGAGTCCAAATACTTCCATCAAAGTAGAAATTTTCATGGCCATGTAATAAGTTTGATTAGGAAAGGAAAGGAATTTTAAACTGGCAGACTTTAAAAAAATTAAAGCAAGGGATTCATCTTCAACACTGATAAAAATCCCAAACAATCATCCAAATGACGCCAGAACCACTGTGGGGGGTAAGATTAAAGGATTTATCCCTAGCTTGGGAAAATATTCTTGCTTCTCCCTGACAGGTATCTAGAAAACAAAAGACTGAGGGGGGGGGAATCAAGAGGCTATGGAGACACAGATTGCTTTGTTGCTAGAAAAGGCAGCTATAATTCCAGTCCCCGCAAATCTTTCTGATAAAAAAGCCAAGTGGAAGTTACAGAGCAATAATAAACTTAAAAGACCTCAAGAAACATGTATGTTACAAAAAATTCAAGATGGAGACTATAAGATCCACAACAAATCTGCTACAGAAAGACTACTTTATGGTAACACTGGATCTTATGGATGCGTATTATCACATCCAGATACATCCAAAACACCAGAGATTCCTGAGATTAGCAGTATGGATAGGGGAAGAAGTAAAACATTTTCAATCTCATGTGCTCTGAATTGGTCTGTGCTCAGCCCCCAGGATTTTCACAAAAGTGATGGCAGAAGTGTCAAGCTTTCTTCATCGATCCGAAGTGTTGTTAATCCCTTGTCTAGACGATCTGCTGATTGCGGCCCCTTCAGTAAAGAAGTTAGAATCAGACCTGCAATTCACGTTACACTCCCTGTCCGAGTTAGGGTGGATAATAAACTTTCAAAAGTCAAATCTGGTGCCAAGTCAGCAATGTGTCTTTTTGGGAATACTTCTGAATTCAAATCTAATGACTTCTTTCCTTCCATCTATGAAGCAGGAAGAGCTCATTCTCAGGGTATCAGAATTCTGTCAGAAAAACAAGGCATCGATCAGAGACATCATGACTGTTCTGGGTCTGCTGACTTCTACAATTCCGTCTGTGAAATGGGCCCAAGCGCACTCGAGGGTGCTTTAATCGTTTCTCCTGTAAAGTTGGAACAGAAAGCAGACAAATCTGAATATGATAATAACCCTTCCAACATGTATGAAAGCCTCTCTGAAATGGTGATTATCCCCCAAAAATCTCTCCACGGGGGTAGAGTGGCATCAGACAGACCAGCTACTATTGTCTACAGATACGAGCGGTCAAGGATAGGGGGCCCACTTGGAACAATAGACGAGACAGGTGTTGTGGAGCCCTTTTTGGCCCAATCATCCTCAAACAGGAGAGAATTATCAGCCGTGTGGGAAGCATTAAAAGCCTTCTCTCCAGTTCTAAGACTCAGGCATGTGAAAGTATTGTTGGACAATACGACTACCGTGGCCTATTTAAACAAACAAGAAAAGAAGAAACGAGAAGCCGCTCTCTCTCTCCTTGATCTCGGCAAGGATCTTCAGGCGGGCGGAGCTAAACCTAAAGTCTCTGTCAGCAGTCCACATAAAAGGGGTGCAAAACGAGTTGGCGGATTTTCTGAGCAGAAGGGTTCTAAAAGAAGGAGAATGGAGCCTCAATCAGAAAGTCTTCGAGGACATTTGCCTAAGGTGGGGTCAACCAGACATAGACCTCTTTGCCTCGAGAGAAAACAAAAAGACTCAAAAATTCTTCTCTGTCCCAGCGGGACCAACCAACTCAAGTAGATGCTCTATCGACTCGGTGGCTGCAGGGTCTGATGTATGCTTTTCCACCATTTGCACTGATTCCTCAAGTAATGTCAAAGGTTATAGAGGAGAAAGCAGAATTAATCCTCATTGCCCCCTTTTGGCCCAGAAGAGCCTGGTTTCCAATCCTGAAGGCTCTAGCGAAACAGGATTTTTGGTATCTTCCCAGGATACCAGACCTCCTTCATCGAGGCCTTCCTCGTCTCAACTTGATGGCCTGGAGATTGAGCGGGAAGTCTTAAAAAATAAAGGTTTATCCAATGCCGTCATAGAAACCTTGATGCACAGTAGAAACCAGGTAACTTCAAAAATCTACCTGCGAACCTGGAATTCCTTTTTATGATCAGTATCGCAAGTCTGGAATCCCTCTATGGCTCCTGATGTCTCTAATTCTGGATTTCCTACAAGCAGGTCTTGATAAAGGCCTGTCACGAACGTGCCTGCATCAGGTTGCAGGTGTTCGGCTAGACTTTCAAAAGTGACCTAATTTGACATGTTTTCCACTTGGTTTGGTTGCTGTTTACCACACCCCTTCCCATCAGCTGTTGCGGGTGTGGTGATTGTCTTTCCCCTATTTATCCCTTCCTCTCCCAGTATCCCTTGCGGTTTATACTTTCTGCTGACATTGTTGTGTGGTGTGGATCTCGACTGAGATCTGGTTGCTGCAATATCTGCATTAAGATAAGTGTCATTTTCCCTTTTGTGTTTATCCTACTTTTCCCTGTTGTGGTTTTGCCTTCTGGAGTCTCCTGTTCGTCCGTCCTTTTGGAGGAATGGGTTGACTCCTTCCCCTGTCACTAGTGGCAGGGTTCTCTAGGGTCAGGTGTTATTAGGTTCCTGTGTATGAACTCTCCTACTACTAAGGCCTGTTCATACTGGTAGCATTTAAGAAAAGATGATTGACCTCAGGGAGATCAACCATCATCAAACCGAGACACCATCACGAGTCTCAACGTTGGTGAATCTAAAACAAGGCTCCCTGGGAAAAGCAATATGCAAATCAAAAAGAAAACCACGGAGACACCATCACGTGTCTCAACGACGGTCAAAACTAGCCAGGCCTTTCACCGGGAAGGAACAACTAAGGGAAGGGCAGTCTCCAAAAGGAAACCACCTATGCCAAAGCATGGTATCCATCCACAGACAGCTGTTTCGGGGTATTTACCCCTCATCAGTGTGGAGTAGGAATCTGGCTAGTGGGAGCAATGCCTAGTAGAAGATTATTTAAGAAAAGATGATTGACCTCAGGGAGATCAACCATCATCACCACAGAGACACCATCACGAGTCTCAACGTTGGTGAATCTAAAACAAGGCTCCCTGGGAAAAGCAATATGCAAATCAAAAAGAAAACCACAGAGACACCATCACGTGTCTCAACGACGGTCAAAACTAGCCAGGCCTTTCACCGGGAAGGAACAACCAAGGGAAGGGCAGTCTCCAAAAGGAAACCACCTATGCCAAAGCATGGTATCCTTCCACAGACAGCTGTTTTGGGGTATTTGCCCCTCATCATTGTGGAGTAGGTATCTGGCTAGTGTGAGCAATGCCTAGTAGAAGATTATTTAAGAAAAGATGATTGACCTCAGGGAGATCAACCATCATCACCACAGAGACACCATCACGAGAGTTGGTGTGGTCATCTCGCTGCTTAAAGGGGATGCGCAGTCATGGGCCTTTTCTCTGCCGACCGGATCGCAGTCTCTCTGGTTGGTAGATGAATTTTTCAAGGCTTTTGGGATTATCTATGATGACCCGGATCGTATCTCCCTGGCCGAGACCCAGATACGTGACCTTCGTCAGGGTGAGCGCTCGGTTGAGATCTATTGCTCTGAGTTCCGGAGGTGGGTGACCAATACTGAATGGAACGATCCGGCTCTACGTAGCCAATTCTGTCAAGGATTATCAGAAAGGCTGAAGGACGCTTTGGCCTTTCATGAAACCCCTGTGTCTTTGGAAGCTGCTATGTCTCTTGCTGTACGCATGGATATGCGCCTGAGAGAGCAATCTAGAGGCCCACGCTCTCAGGACGTACTGTAGTGTATCACATAGTGTATTGTCTTCCTACGACACTCTGGGTGAAGATTCCCCTGGGTTGATGTCAGGGGACGAACCTATGCAGTTAGGGGGAGCTACTCCTGTTTCCACTCTTAAGCATTTTGCTATTAAGAAGGGTGTTTGTTTTTTCTGTGGTCAGAAAGGACACTAATAAATAATAAATAAAATACTACTAGGGGTTTATTATAACCACCCAATATATCAGAGACCACAGAAAATCTACTTCTAAATGAAATAGACGAGGCGGCAAATCATAATGAGGTCGTTATTATGGGGGACTTCAACTACCCAGATATAGACTGGGAAACTGAAACCTGTACATCTCATAAAGGAAACAGGTTCTTGGAAATAACCAAAGACAATTACCTTTCCCAACTGGTTCAGGACCCCACTAGAGGGACGGCCCATACTGGACTTAGTATTAACCAATAGACCTGACAGAACAACAGATGTGCAGGTCGGGGGACACCTGGGAAACAGTGACCATAATATAATAACCTTCCAATTGTCATTCAAAAGAGCGTTTCTTCAGGGAGGAACAAAAATACCAAACTTCAAAAAAGCAAAACTTAGCCAACTAAGAGAGGCCATAGGCCTAACTAACTGGGACAAAGTCCTCAAAAATAAAAATACAGCCACAAAATGGGATATTTTAAAAGCATCCTAATATCTAATTGTGAGAGGTACATACCATATAGGAATAAAATAATAAGAAACAAGAAAAAACCAATGTGGATAAATAGAACTGTAAAGAAAGCAATAAATGACAAAAAAAAGCATTTAAATCACTAAAACAGGAGGGGAGTGAGGAAGCATTGAAAAACTATAAGGAAAAAAATAGAATATGTAAAAGACACATAAAAACAGCCAAACTAGAGACCGAGAGATTAATCGCCAAAGAGAGTAAAACTAACCCTAAAATGTTCTTCAATTATATAAATACTAAAAAGTATAAACCTGAAGGTGTGGGCCCCTTACAGAGTAATGAGGGGGGAGTAGCAGAGAGCGATGAGGAGAAAGCGAAGCTGCTAAATAACTTTTTCTCCACTGTATTCACTGAGGAAAATAAAATGTCAGATGAAATGCAGAGTATAAAAGTAAATTCCCCTTTAAAAGTGTCCTCTCTGACCCAGGAAGAGGTGCAGCAACGTCTTAAAAATATTAAAATAGACAAATCACCAGGACCGGATGGCATACACCCCCGTATCCTAAGAGAATTAAGTAATGTAATCGACAGACCCTTATTTCTGATATTTAAGGACTCTATACTGACGGGGAGTGTTCCACAGGATTGGCGCATAGCAAATGTGGTGCCAATATTCAAAAAGGGTCCAAAAACAGAGCCTGGAAACTATAGGCCGGTAAGTTTAACGTCTGTTGTGGGTAAACTGTTTGAAGGTTTTCTGAGAGATGCTATCTTGGAGTACCTCAATGAAAATAAGCAAATAACTCCATATCAGCATGGCTTCATGAGGGATCGGTCATGTCAAACCAATTTAATCAGTTTCTATGAGGAGGTAAGTTCTAGACTTGACCGCGGCGACTCAATGGATGTCGTATATTTGGACTTCTCCAAAGCGTTTGACACTGTACCACATAAAAGGTTAGTATACAAAATGAGAATGCTTGGCCTGGGAGAAAATGTCTGTATGTGGGTAAGTAACTGGCTTAGTGATAGAAAACAGAGGGTGGTTATTAACGGTACATACTCAGATTGGGTCACTGTCACTAGTGGGGTACCACAGGGGTCTGTATTGGGTCCTGTTCTTTTCAATATATTTATTAATGATCTTGTAGAAAGCTTGCACAGTAAAATATCAATTTTTGCAGATGACACTAAACTGTGTAAAGTAATTAACACAGAAGAGGACAGTGCACTGCTACAGCAGGATCTGGACAGACTGGAGGCTTGGGCAGAAAAGTGGCAGATGAGGTTTAACACTGACAAATGTAAGGTTATGCATATGGGAAGGAATAATGCAAGTCACCAGTACATACTAAATGGTAAAGCATTGGGTAACTCTGACATGGAAAAGGACCTAGGAATTTTAGTGAACAGCAAACTAAGCTGCAGAAACCAGTGTCAGACAGCTGCTGCCAAGGCCAATAAGATAATGGGTTGCATCAAAAGAGGCATAGATGCCCGTGATGAGAACATAGTCCTGCCACTTTACAAATCACTAGTCAGACCACATATGGAGTACTGTGTACAGTTCTGGGCTCCTGTGAACAAGGCAGACATAGCAGAGCTGGAGAGGGTTCAGAGGAGGGCAACTAAAGTAATAACTGGAATGGGTGGACTACAGTACCCAGAAAGATTATCAAAATTAGGCTTATTCACTTTAGAAAAAAGACGACTGAGGGGAGATCTAATAACTATGTATAAATATATCAGAGGTCAGTACAGAGATCTCTCCCATCATCTATTTATCCCGAGGACAGTGACCATGACGAGGGGACATCCTCTGCGTCTGGAGGAAAGAAGGTTTGTACATAAACATAGAAGAGGATTCTTTACGGTAAGAGCAGTGAGACTATGGAACTCTCTGCCTGAGGAGGTGGTGATGGTAAGTTCACTAAGAGAGTTCAAGAAGGGCCTGGATGTATTTCTGGAGGGTAATAATATTACAGGTTATAGTTACTAGAGAGGGGTCGTTGATCCAGGGAGTTATTCTGATTGCCTGACTGGAGTCGGGAAGGAATTTTTCCCCCTAAAGTGAGGAAAATTGGCTTCTACCTCACAGGGTTTTTTGCCTTCCCCTGGATCAACTTGTAGGAAAACAGGCTGAACTGGATGGACAGATGTCTTTTTTCGGCCTTACAAACTATGTTACTATGTTACTATGTTACTATGTCAATGTATGTCCATGGATTCAATCTCTAAAAGAGAGAAAAGAAAAGGGGGTTGAATTCTCGTCTCACTCTTGGTGGGGTGGGTGGAGAGACTGAAAATGTGCATTTGTCTTCATCCTGTAGTGCCCGTTTTCTCCTGACTGCCGAGGTGGCGCTAGAGTCAAGGGTTGTGAGAATTGAGGTGTTTATTGACAGCGGGGCAGGGGTGAACTTGATTGATGCTCAGTTTGTCCGTATGCATGGATTGTCTCCGAGTAACATAGTAACATAGTTTGTAAGGCCGAAAAAAGACATCTGTCCATCTAGTTCAGCCTGTTTTCCTACAAGTTGATCCAGAGGAAGGCAAAAAAACCCCTGTGAGGTAGAAGCCAATTTTCCTCACTTTAGGGGACAAAATTCCAATCAGGCAATCAGAATAACTCCCTGGATCAACAACCCCTCTCTAGTAACTATAACCTGTAATATTATTACCCTCCAGAAATACATTCAGGCCCTTCTTGAACTCTTTTAGTGAACTTACCATCACCACCTCCTCAGACAGAGAGTTCCACAGTCTCACTGCTCTTACCGTAAAGAATCCTCTTCTATGTTTATGTACAAACCTTCTTTCCTCCAGACGCAGAGGATGTCCCCTCCTCACAGTCCTCGGGATAAATAGATGATGGGAGAGATCTCTGTACTGACCCCTGATATATTTATACATAGTTATTAGATCTCCCCTCAGTCGTCTTTTTTCTAAAGTGAATAACCCTAATTTTGATAATCTTTCTGGGTACTGTAGTCCACCCATTCCAGTTATTACTTTAGTTGCCCTCCTCTGAACCCTCTCCAGCTCTGCTATGTCTGCCTTGTTCATAGGAGCCCAGAACTGTACACAGTACTCCATGTGTGGTCTGACTAGTGATTTGTAAAGTGGCAGGACTATGTTCTCATCACGGGCATCTATGCCCCTTTTGATGCAACCCATTATCTTATTGGCTTTGGCAGCAGCTGTCTGGCACTGGCTTCTACAGCTTAGTTTGCTGTTCACTAAAATTCCTAGGTCCTTTTCCATGTCAGAGTTACCCAGTGCTTTACCATTTAGTATGTACTGGTGACTTGCATTATTCCTTCCCATATGCATAACCTTACATTTGTCAGTGTTAAACCTCATCTGCCACTTTTCTGACCAAGCCTCCAGTCTATCCAGATCCATCTGTAGCAGTGTACTGTCCTCCTCTGTGTTAATTACTTTACACAGTTTAGTGTCATCTGCAAAAATTGATTTTTTACTATGCAAACCTTCTACAATATCATTAATAAATATATTGAAGAGAATAGGACCCAATACAGACCCCTGTGGTACCCCACTAGTGACAGTGACCCAATCTGAGTATCTACCGTTAATAACCACCATCTGTTTTCTATCACTGAGCCAGTTACTTACCCACATACAGACATTTTCTCCCAGGCCAAGCATTCTCATTTTGTATACTAACCTTTTATGTGGTACTGTGTCAAACGCTTTGGAGAAGTCCAAATATACGACATCCATTGAGTCGCTGCGGTCAAGTCTAGAACTTACCTCCTCATAGAAACTGATTAAATTGGTTTGACATGACCGATCCCTCATGAAGCCATGCTGATACGGAGTTATTTGCTTATTTTCTTTGAGGTACTCCAAGATAGCATCTCTCAGAAAACCTTCAAACAGTTTACCCACAACAGAAGTTAAACTTACCGGCCTATAGTTTCCGGGCTCTGTTTTTGGACCCTTTTTGAATATTGGCACCACATTTGCTATGCGCCAATCCTGTGGAACACTCCCCGTCAGTATAGAGTCCTTAAATATCAGAAATAAGGGTCTGTCGATGACATTACTTAATTCTCTTAGGATACGGGGGTGTATGCCATCCGGTCCTGGTGATTTGTCTATTTTAATATTTAAAACATACATTGGAAAAGAAGATTTCTGTGTTTGCCATTGATTCTGCACCTCTATCCCAGAAGTGTTTGTCTCAAATGGTGCATGATATCAAATTAAGAGTGGGTGAATTTCATCAGGAGCTTATTTTGTGTTTTGTGTTGGAAGGTCTTCCTGCTCCTGTGGTTCTGGGTTTACCGTGGTTAAGCAAACATAATCCGACCATTGACAGGCATGCTAGACAAATTGTGGATTAGGGTGATTATTGCGTTGACAATTGCCTTAAAGGAAAACTGTCGTCAAAAATGAGAAATATATCTAAAATGTTAAAACATGCAATGTAAGTTTTAGAATTTTTTGTGCTTATATTTTTTTTTTTTTACCATTAAACCATTTTTACCAAGGAAATATTGAAAAAAATCATAATAATTGTGTAGAACTTCCTATGTTGACCAGCAGGGGAAGAACAACTGAAAAGTTGAGTGTAGAGAAGCCGTTTGTAGCCCAGTGCTGTAAAGTGTTATCTGGCTATTCCCACCTCCTGTGACATCACGCTGCTCTTACTTGCTTATCTGATAACAAGAGATTGTCTTCCACAATACAGTGTCCAGCAGCCATCTTGTTGTGGTCTGCAGTGTGATAGCATAGGAGGCACAGTCATCAATGTTATTTCCAATTGTGATTCTGATTATTCCTCCACCACAGGGATTTTCTCCACTGACAGGTAGCAGAGTTAGGGTGGTCGTGCATGACTGAGTTTGATCTGAGAAACTCTTTCATTGTGCGTTACTTCCACCAAGCTTTTCTGTCTGCACCCGTGGGATCTGGCCCTTGTCTTTGTACGCCTCTTCCTGGTCTGCGCCCCTGGGCCCTTATCTGTGCCCCACTCCCTCTTTTCTGCGCCTCTCTGGTTCTTGTCTCTGCTGCCCCCTGTGTGCGCCACCCTGGCCCTTATCTGTGTGGTCTGATGGGGGCACAAGACGCTGATCTGAGGTCTGATGGGGGCACAATGTGTTGATCTGAGGTTTATTATCCCTGTACTGTGACATCACTGTGTTTATTATCCCTGTACTGAGACATCACTGTCTTTATTATCTCTGTACTGTGACATCACTGCGTTTATTATCTCTGGACTGTGACATCACTGCGTTTATTATCCCTGTACTGTGACATCATTGTGTTTATTATCTCTGTACTGTGACATCACTGTGTTTATTATCCCTGGACTGTGACATCACTGTGTGTATTATCTCTGTACAGTGACATCACTGTGTGTATTATCCCTGTACGGTGACATCACTGTGTTTATTATCTCTGAACGGTGACATCACTGTGTTTATTATCTCTGTACGGTGACATCACTGTGTGCATTATCCCTGGACTTTGACATCACTGTGTTTATTATCCCTGTACGGTGACATCACTGTGTTTATTATCCCTGGACTGTGACATCACTATGTTTATTATTTCTGTACTGTGACATCACTGTGTGTATTATCCCTGGACTGTGACATCACTGTGTTTATTATTTCTGTATGGTGACATCACTGTGTTTATTATCTCTGTACGGTGACATCACTGTGTTTATTATCTCTGTACTGTGACATCACTGTGTTTGTTATCCCTGTACTGTGACATCACTGTGTTTATTATCCCTGTACAGTGACATCGCTGTGTGTATTATCCCAGTGCAGGAAGAGGTAAGTGGTCTGTGTTTGTGTGTTTGTTTTCTATTTTTCAGGGTCGTGAATGCAGAGGACTACGTCGGATTCGGTGGACTATGTCGGACCAGCTTTTTTTTTTTTAATAAAATGGTCAAACGGGTCTGGGGGAGTGTTTATTTCAATAAAATGTTTTATACTTGTGTGTGTGTGTTTTTTTTTTACACGGCCCTGATTACTAATACTGGGCTTAGTGCTTGACAGTATGGCAGGCCAACACTAATCCCAACATCTATTACCTCGGCACCCACCGCCACCAGGGGTACCAGACTGCAGCCGCCCCAGAGCCAGACCCTCAATTTAGAAGGTCCGGTCCTGCGGGTACCCGGCTCTTCCCGACACCCCTGGTGGCGGTGGGTGCCGAGGTAATAGATGTTGGGGTTAGTGCTGGCCTGCCATACTGGCAAGCACTAAGCCCAGTATTAGTAATCAGGGCCGTCTATAGATAGCCCTAATTACTAAAACTGTAGTATTGTAAAAAAAAAAATACACACACATAAGTATAAAACATTTTATTGAAATAAACACTCCCCCAGACCCCTGTTTGACCATTTTATTTTAAAAAAAAAAAAAAAAAAAGCTGGTCCGACGTAGTCCACCGAATCCGACGTAGTCCTCTGCATTCACGACCCTGAAAAATAGAAAACAAACACACAAACACAGACCACTTACCTCTTCCTGCACTGGGATAATACACACAGCGATGTCACCGTACAGGGATAATAAACACAGTGATGTCACTGTACAGGGATAATAAACACAGTGATGTCACAGTACAGGGATAACAAACACAGTGATGTCACAGTACAGAGATAATAAACACAGTGATGTCACAGTACAGGGATAATAAACACAGTGATGTCACCGTACAGAGATAATAAACACAGTGATGTCACCGTACAGAGATAATACACACAGTGATGTCACAGTACAGAGATAATAAACAGTGATGTCACCGTACAGAGATAATAAACACAATGATGTCACAGTACAGGGATAATAAACGCAGTGATTTCACAGTCCAGAGATAATAAACGCAGTGATGTCACAGTACAGAGATATAATAAACACAGTGATGTCACAGTACAGTAAAACATTTTATTGAAATAAACACTCCCCCAGACCCCTGTTTGACCATTTTATTAAAAAAAAAAAAAGCTGGTCCGACGTAGTCCACCGAATCTGATGTAGTCCTCTGCATTCACGACCCTGAAAAATAGAAAACAAACACACAAACACAGACCACTTACCTCTTCCTGCACTGCACACAGCGATGTCACTGTACAGGGATAATAAACACAGTGATGTCACTGTACAGGGATAATAAATACAGTGATGTCACAGTACAGGGATAATAAACACAGTGATGTCACAGTACAGGGATAATAAACACAGCGATGTCACTGTACAGGGATAATAAACACAGTGATGTCCTAGTACAGAGATAATAAACAAAGTGATGTCACTGTACAGAGATAATAAACACAGTGATGTCACAGTACAGGGATAATAAACACAGTGATGTCACAGTACAGGGAAAATAAACACAGTGCAGTCTTAACCCCTTCATGACATGACATTTTTTTTTATTTATTTAAGTTTTACACAATAATATCATTTTTGAAACAAAAAAAATTATGTTTTAGTGTCTCCATTGTCTGAGAGCTGTAGTTTTTTTTTATTTTTTGGGCGATTCGCTCAGGTAGGGGCTCATTTTTCGCGGGAAGAGGTAACGGTTAGATTGGTACTATTTTTAGGGGCATAAGCCTTTTTGATCGCTTGGTATCACACTTTTTGTGATGTAAAGTGACAAAAAATGGCTTTTTTGACCCTGTTTTTATTTTTTATTTTTTTACTGTGTTCACCTGAGGGGTTAACTCATTTGATATTTTTGTAGAGCAGGTTGTTACGGACGTGGAGATACCTAACATGTATAGTTTTTTGTATTTATTTAAGTTTTACACAATAATATCATTTTTGAAACAAAAAAAATGTTTTAGTGTCTCCATAGTCAAAGAGCTGTAGTATTTTTATTTTTTGGGCAATTGTCTCAGGTAGGGGCTCATTTTTTTGCGGGACGAGATGACGGTTTGATTGGTACAATTTTTGGGTAAATACGCCTTTTTGATCGCCTGCTATTACATTTTTTGTGAGGCAAGGTGATAAAAAATGGCTGTTTTGGTATAGTTTTGTTTTTTTTTTTTTAAGTTTTTGCGTACACCTGGCGGGGTGGGCCATGTGATGCTTTTATAGAGCCGGATGTGGCGATACCTAATATGTGTACTTTTTCTTTTTTTTAATTCATTTGGGGAAAAAGGGCGCTTTTTTAAAAAAAAAAATTTAAAAACTTTATTTTTTTTACACTTTTTTTAACTTTATTTTTACACCTTTTTTTACTTTCTTTTTACATTTTTTTTAACTTATCAAGAACCATTTGGATCTTGAAGATCCAGTGGGCTTGATGGCTATACAGTGCATTGCAATAGTAATCTATTGCAATGCACTGTATCAGTGCTACACTAAGGCTGATCAGACCCTGAGGGTCTGCTCAGCCTTAGGTACATGGCAGCCAGGACGCTTTTGTAAAGCGTCTGGTTGCCATGGTAACCATCGGGCCGCTGCCACTGCAGCAGCGGCGGCCCGATGGAAGAGAGAGGGAGCTCCCTCCCTCTTAACCCCATGGATGCTGCGGGCGGCTTCTGACCGCAGCATCCATGGGGTTAAACTGCTGAAATCGGTGCCAGCACCAATTTCAGCTGTAGCAGCAGAGTGTGAGCTGTAATTACAGCTCACACTCTCTGCTGATGGCAGCGGCTCCGATCCTGAGCCGCTGCCATCATATAATACAGCACAGGAGCTATATTGGTGCAGCCAGATGTGTCACAACCTTTCATTGTGGAGGTTGACGCATCTGAGGTGGGGGTAGGAGCAGTTTTATCACAAGGCCCGTCACCTGGTAAATGGCGCCCATGTGCTTTTTTTTTCGAAAAAACTCTCTGCTGCGGAGAAAAATTATGATGTGGGTAACAGAGAGTTACTGCCCATTAAGTTGGCTTTTGAGGATTGGCGTAATTGGTTGGAAGGGGCGATTCACCCAATCACTGTATTCACTGATCACAAAAATCTGGCTTACCTGGAGTCAGCTAAATGACTTAATCCGAGGCAGGCCAGATGGTCTTTGTTCTTCACCAGATTCAATTTCGTTGTCACATATCGTCCTGGGATTAAGAATGTGTAGCGGATGCCTTGTCACATAGTTTTCCCGGAGGTGGTGATTTTGAGGATCTGAGTTCTATACTGTCCGAAGGAGTGATGATTTCTGCTCTTTACCCTGATCTTGAGGCTAAGGTGTTTGAGGCCCAGGGAGATGCACCGGAGTCTTGTTCCCTTGGAAAGTTGTTTGTTCCTTCTGATTTGTGTCATAAGGTGTTTGAAGAACATCATTCTTCAGTGCTTGCGGGGCACCCTGGGAGTAAATCCACTGTCGACCTCATCTCTCGTAGATTCTGGTGGCCGGGGCTGCGTAAGTGTGTTGAGGACTATGTGTCGGCCTGTAGTGTCTTTGCACGCGCTAAAGTGACACATACTCGACCTTCTGGACCCCTACTTCCATTACCCATCCCGTCCAGACCATGGACTCACTTATCCATGGACTTCATCACTGATCTGCCTGATTCGTCTGGTAAGACAGTTATTCTGGTGGTTGTAGATCGTTTTAGTAAAATGGCACACTTTATTACATTACCCGGACTCCCCAATGCTAAAACTCTTGCACAAGTGTTTGTTGACAACATTGTGAAACTTCATGGCATTCCCACTGACATGGTCTCTGATCGTGGGACTCAGTTTGTGTCCAGATTCTGGAAGGCATTCTGTACTTGGCTTGGGGTTCAACTGTCTTTTTCCTCTGCCTTTCACCCCCAGACGAATGGACAGACTGAGCGTACCAATCAGAGTCTGGAGACTTACTTGAGATGTTTTGTCTCTGAGAAACAGGAGGAGTGGTCCTCATTTTTGTCTCTGGCAGAGTTTGCCATAAATAATCGCAGACAGGACTCCACTGGTAAGTCACCATTTTTTGGTGCATATGGCTTTCACTCGCAGTTTGGCACATTTTCTGGTTCTGATACTTCTGGTATTCCAGAGGAAGACCGTTTTTCGTCATCATTGTCATCTATATGGCGGAAAATTCAAAATAACTTGATAAATATGGGTAACAAGTACAAACGTGTGGCTGACAGGAAACGTATGAATGGTCCGGACCTAAGTGTGGGTGATTCTGTGTGGCTGTCAACTAGGAACATTAAGTTGAAAGTTCCTTCTTGGAAGTTGGGTCTAAGATTTATTGGCCCATATAAGATCATGGCCATTATTAATCCTGTAGCATTTCGTCTTGAACTTCCTCAGGCTCTGAAAATCCATAATGTGTTTCACAGATCTTTGTTGAAGAGATATGTTGAACCTCTGGAGCCATCTCCCTTGCCACCCGTGCCTGTCTTGGTGGATGGTAATTTGGAATTCCATATCGTCAAGATCATTGATTCTCGAGTTCTCCGTGGGACTCTTCAATATCTTGTTCACTGGAAGGGTTATGGACCTGAGGAGAGGACATGGGTACCGGCATCTGACGTGAATGCCAGTCGTTTGGTGAAAGCCTTTCACAGGTCTCATCCTGATAAAGTTGGGCCTGGGTGCCCGGAGGTCACCCGTAAAAGGGGGGTAATATCACGAACGTGCCTGCATCAGGTTGCAGGCGTTCGGCTAGACTTTCAAAAGAGACATAATTTGACATGTTTTCCTCTTGGTTTGGTTGCTGATTGTCTTTCCCCTATTTATCCCTTCCTCTCCCAGTATCCCTTGCGGTTTATACTTTCTGCTGACATTGTTGTGTGTGGTGTGGATCTCGGCTAAAATCCGGTTGCTGCAATATCTGCATTAAGTGTCATTTTCCCTTTTGTGTTTCTCCAACTTTTCCCTGTTGTGGTTTTGCCTTCTGGAGTCTCCTGTTCGTCCGTCCTTTTGGAGGAACGGGTTGACTCCTTCCCCTGTCACTAGTGGCAGGGTTCTCTAGGGTCAGGTGTTATTAGGTTCCTGTGTATGAACTCTCCTACAACTAAGGCCTGTTCATACTGGTAGTCAGTCAGGGCCTAGTTTCAGGAGGTGACCGTTTTCCCTTGTTTGGTCCTTTCCCTTCCCTCTTACGCTTGGTGTGGCTATATCCTCCACACCAGAGCATGACAAGGCCTCAGAGTAAGTACTCTGAAGGTACAAGTGGCTGCCCTGAGTGCTTTTATGGAGACCAAGCTGGCAGATCTAGAGGTAATTAAAAGATTCTTTGAAGGGGCAATTAGAAACCGTCCCTCCTTCAGGTCAAATGTTCCTCCCTGGGACTTAAATCTGATATTAGTGGGTCTGTGTCTCCTTTTGAACCCCTAGATTCAATTCCATTTCGACGGCTAAAAGAGTGGGAGAAATAGAAGCCTTCTCCATAGCTCCTCCCTGTCTTACAATTCTGGATGATAGGATAGTGCTGCGGCATTCTCCAAAATTTCTTCCAAAAGTGTTTTCAAAATTCCACTGTCAAAAGAAGGAGAGAGCATTATCAAACCTCGACATTAGGAGATGTATTCTACAATATCTCCAGAAGACAAAGGACTTCAGGAAGACTGACTGAGACTTGTTCAATATCAGGGACAGAACAGGGGGAGAGCGGCTAGTAAAGCCACTCATCAGACAATGCATCAGTTTGTTATAAAGAGAGAGGCTTGCCTCCCCCACTCAATTTGAAAGCTCACTCGACCAGAGCGGAACAGGCTTCCTGGGCAGATCAGGCCCATGCTTCCTTGGAAGAAATCTGCCAAGCTGCCACTTGGTCTACCCCATCAACCTTTTTCAGACCTTATAAGTTGGATGTAGTTGCTAACAGAGACTTATCCTTTGGGAGGAAGAATTTGTCAGCAGTAATCCCTCCCTAATTTGTTGTTGCTCTGCCAGTCCTCCATGTAATGCCGTTGTGGAGGCGGGGGCAAAAAAACATAAATTACTCTTACCAGTATGTACTCTTACCACAAAGGCATGGAGACCCTCCCACCCTTATTATTTTTTTCTGTAGTGTACCGCTGGTGTGGGGTTCTTTATTTTGTTGTTCCTGTTTCTGTTTTCTTGCTTTTTTTTCAATAAATGTGTGGCATCTACCTTTTGAGTCTTAGGTTATTAACTGGAACAGGATGTTGGAGGAGGCACTTTATTGCATTGTTCTAGTTGTTTCCTGCCCCTAAGTAGGCTAGTACCCTCCATGTAATGCCGTTGTTGAGGATAAAAGGGAAAATCCAATTACCGGTAAGAGTAATTTATGTTTTTCTTTTCATCATATTTTGACCAATATAACTTTTTATAGTTACGTCTATGGAACGATTTGTGGGGTGATCTGTACTTTTCATGGATCCAATTTTGGGATGTATATGATTTTTATTTTTCACTTCTTATTAAATTTTTGTGGGAGGTGAAGTGACTAAAAATGGCGAATTGGCCATTTTGACTTTTTTCTGTTTCACCATTTGCCATATGGGATAAATATTTTTATATTTTAAAAGTACAGACATTTGCCCATTTTCTTTATTTTATTGTTTATGTATTTATATATATTGATTTTGGGGAAAGGTGGTGATTTGAAATCAACCATGCTGCTGGGACTCGCAACGCCGAAGATGGATGAATAAAAGCTTTATTAATGTAAAAACAACGCATTTTGGGATCATACTCTTGATTATACTGATCGTTTTATTAGGTAAAACACACTGTAAATGGACATACAGTTTCAGTTTACAAAGACATTTTTGGCGGTAAAGAAAAGAGCCATATGGTATGTAGAGACCAAAGATGACCCAATGAAGTGATTGACATAATACAAAACAGAGGATGTTGCTTCAATTCCAGAACCTTTCAACATAAACACCAAGTGACCTTCATGACCGAGAGAGTTTTTGCAAATCTGACATGTCTCTTTATGTGGTAAGAAGTTTGGAATGCTTTTACTTTTCCAACCAATTCTGAGACTTTTTTTTTTTTGTCAGAACACATTGGGGCACATTTGTTAAGACCAGTGTTTTAGTTTTAATAAGCCCCTGTGCTGGCGGCTGATCACCAAAGTTATGTAGAGGCACAGCCCAGGCCTGCTTTTGTCATGAGGTGCCTTAGGCGGCATCTTGTGCTGGCTTTGAAGGGGCAGCACAGCCTGTGGCCGATGCCCCCCCTTGCCAGTAGTGCTGTATTTTTCCCTTTATAAGATGTAATGCGTCTTATAAAGGGAATACTAGTGAGCGCTTCCATTATGGAAGCGCTCACTAATATGCAGGAGGCAGGGAATGAAGCGCTGTACTTACCTCTCCTCCTGCTTGTTCTTCTTAGGTCCAGCGCTGCTGTGTTCGGGCTGCCTGCAGTGTCAGGCTGTGCAGAGAGCAATATGACCTGACACTGCAGGCAGTCGGGTGGGCAGTGCAGTGTGGGCCCTGAGAAGAGGTGAGAGCCGGGAAGACCGCTGGACCAGGAGAGGAGTGGCGGAGCAGGAGAGGTAAGTTAATTTATTTATTTTAAAGTCTGATCTGAGGTCTGGTATGGGGGGTATGAGGTCTAATGGGAGTCTGAGGTCTGATATGGGGGTCTGTAAGTCAAATGGGGACCAGGAGGTCTAATGGGGGTCTGATATGGGTGTCAGGAGGTCTAATGGAGGTCTGGTCTGAGGTCTGATATGGGGGTCTGAGAGGTCTAATGGGGCTCTTATCTGAGGACTCATATGGGGTCTGACATAAAAATCTAAAGAATATCTGGTCTGAGATGGGGGGGTCTCATCTGAGGTTTGATATGGGGGTCTGATCTGAAAGGTAAGGGGTTATTTTTTTTGTACTGGTGCATCTGTGTGATACTAGTATTTTCAGGGGAACTTTTACTGCAGGATAGTATTGGGGAGCACAGCAGGCACAATATTGGGGGTGGCAGGATGGGGTGTTCAGAAGGTGAGAGGATGATGGAAAAGTAGGAAACTAAGATGTCTGTTTGTCAAACTCTGCAGAGAGAAGAGATGGCTGAAAGAAATTATCATGGTGATCTGGTCTGAATGGAGAAGAGGAGAAAAGGGAATATCTACATCAGAGAGGAGAAGTCACTGGATGTAAGAGCTGTATTACCCAATATGTTCTGTAGCTCTGTATGTAATGTTTTCCAAGTATGTCTTTAAAGGGGTTGTCCGAGTTATGAAAAAAAAAATATAGTACTTTAAATCTGATGGGCAGCAATATATAACTAAGTTAAGCAAGTTTTGGGCAAAAAAAAAATCTATATTTCCACATTTCCCTGGTTCTCTTCTGGTCTTTGTTTACCTGCAGTAATAACAATCTCTGCCCCTCCCCCTGCTCTGCTCTGAAAATGCTGCCCTGAGTGACATGTCTGCTGGTATACTCAGCAGCATGTTGTATGTGTAGGACTACAAGTCCCAGCTGTACAATGACACTGCTGATACACACAGGATCTTCCCCCTACCTTCTTTGTTCTTTGCATCTCCTCCACATCAGCTCCAGTGTCAGCTTTGTGTCTGTAGGGTGAGGAGAGCAGATCCTGTGTCTCTTTACAACTGCAGCTGCTGTTGTAAAGCCTTCAGTGTGTTCTGGCTGAAGGGGTTAATGTTTTATCTGAAAGAATCCAGGGAGAGCATATAGCAGGAGTCCGGCAGAGTAGGGGGGAGTGGCCAGCACAGTGACGTTTCATGTACAGGCTCTGTGCACGAATACAAGATTAGCAGGAGACAAGCTGACATCACAGGTCATGTGACCCTCATTGAAACCTGAGAAACCAGCAGCTTTAGAAGCAGAAAGTGTATGGAAAAGCTGTTGTATTTGACTAGTTAGAAACATACAAAGGACAAAAAAAATTACTCTGACAACCCTTTAAAGGAGTTGTCTGCTTTTTTTTTATTTTTACGAGCGCTAACTTCTCTGCTCTGTTTACCTGCTCACCACTGCAAATGCTGCAGTGAGCAGGTGAACAAAGAACAGAAAACAGCTCTCGTAGCGCTGCCTACTCTTCAAACAACTGCCGATCTGAAGGGGATGGATTAGGTTGAGAATCTGGCATGCGGGTGACATTTCAATTTTTACCTCAGGCAGCAAAAATCCTATAATCGGCCCTGCGCCGGCCTCTACATAACATCTGCATGTCCACCGCCGATTCTAAATTTAAGACCGCTTCCTTGCTGCCGGCATGTCCCCTTCCCTGGCGTTTACAGGGAAGAAGTCACCGATTCTGCCGCAACATGCCATCTGACCCCCATTGTACTTTGAGTAAATTTGAGTGATTCAATTTGTAACAAACTGGATTCATTATGAATTCATCCTCAAAACGATCCCAAAGCTTTTCAGATTTTGCTTCGGATGAATCCAGTAAAACGTGTCTCAGTGCCATTTTAGTGCACAGGAAAAACTACGAGGGATGATACTCGCATGAACCTGGGATGAAGTGGGGGCTAGCTTCATGAGCCAATCAGTAGGGCAGCAAGCAGGGATGTGCCCTTGCAGAACGAGCAGAACATTATTCTATGTTGAGCTGCTGACAAGGGTGGATGACTGTCTGCAGTGTCTTGTCTGCATGACCTTATGCATTATAGAGAGTCACAAGCAAGCATTTATTCTAGTGTGACAGGGACATTGTAGGGAAATGATAAATAATAAAGTAATTTTGTACAATAGGGACTTTGATCAGGGACTGTTTTGAGGGGCTAAGGTGCTGGGGCACAGTGTAGAGACCGCTTTGGGTTTTTTCAAAACTTCAAGTTTCTACATAGGTTCGTTGCCAGCACCATGCCCTAACAGCATTCTACTGCTGAGCAATTGCATTTTTTTTTCAATGCATTACATCTGTCCAGTGTTATTGCATTATAGCAAAGGCATTTTACAGTAATAACACCATTTTTATACCAGTAAAATTAAACACAAATATTACCGCCTTTATTGCATCATTATATTGCTGTTGTAAGGGACAGAGGGGAATAATCTCAGATAATACCAGATTTACAACATGTTTTTTACACTAGAAATTTCTATTTTGGATCTGCATATTTAAACACTCATAACACAGTAGGCAGAAATATTTTATCGGTGTTTACTGCATCATTACATTGCTGTTGTGGATAGAAGGGGGGATTAATTTCAAAGAAGGTTTGCAACCTGTGTCTTACAGTGGGGAAAGGTCTTTTTGGAATCTGCATGTTAAACGCACATAACACAGTAGTCAGAAATCTTTTACCAGCCTTTATTGCATGCTTATATTGTTGTGGGAGGAAGAGGGAATAATCTCATACCAGGTTTATAACATATTTTTTAAACTAGAAAGTTATTTTCTGAATCTGCGTATTTAAACGCACATAACACAGTATGTAGAAATCTTTTACCACCCTTTATTGTATCATTATATTGCTGCCGTAGGTAAAAGGGAGAATAATCAGCTTTGCAACCTGTATTTTACAATAAAGAGAGATCTTTTTGGAATCTGCATATTTACAACACACATAAGACAGTAGACAGAAATCTAAACGGCACCAATACTGCATTATTCCTAAAGTAAATTGTGGATAGCAATGTTCATTGTAACATAACATAGTAACACAGTTTATAAGGCCGAAAAAAGACATCTGTCCATCCAGTTCAGCCTGTTAGGCTCCATTCACACGTCCTGTTTTTCTTTCCTGATTCGATCCTGATTTTTTCAGGACCTATTAAAATGAATGGATCCAGATCAGGATCGAATCAGGAAAGAAAAACAGGACGTGTGAATGGAGCCTTATCCTGCAAGTTGATCCAGGGGAAGGCAAAAAAAAAAACCTGTGAGGTAGAAGCCAATTTTCCCCACTTTAGGGGAAAAAAATTCCTTCCCGACTCCAATCAGGCAATCAGAATAATTCCCTGGATTGTGTTTGCACCTATGTCTTCAAGTTACAGACAACACACTAACAACTTTGCACCAAACATGTTACTTTTAACCCCTTCAGGACCCCGGGATTTTCCATTTTTGCGTTTTGTTTTGTTTTTTTTTTTTTCCGTTCATATAGCCTTATGAGGGCTTATTTTTTGCGGGACAAGTAGTACTTTCTAATGGCGCCATTTACATTTACATACCATGTAGAGGGAAGCGGGGAAAAAAATGCCAAATCATTATTTGCATTTATCATACAGTACAAATGTACAAAACAGGTACAACAGTACAACCCCCGAAATGCCCTCCCTCTCTCCATCCCTCCCCTGTGCAGTGCCCTCCAGACCTACAACCAACTCTCCAATTGGCTCCCACCAAAAATTAACCTCCACAGCTACCGTTTAATACTCTTCTGCGAGTATTTCTATTTCCCTGAATTATCCCGGCAATTCTTATAGTGTCTAACACCCATGACCTCGTCAAATCCTGTGATGTTAGTCCGGATTTTACAATCCAGTTTTCCCATTGTTTCTGGAATTTTTTAAATGCTCCCCTTTTCAGGTAGATTTCCTGTTCCAACCGAACCAGTTGATTCACTGCCCCTATTAATTCTTGTTTATTTGGACCAATTGGCTGAATCTAGTATTTCGTAACCAGCTTCCTGGCACAATAGATCGTTTTTGCTATCGCCATTCTGCACCCCTCCATTACTGCTATTTCCTGAGTGTAACCCAGGATTACCAACTATCGGATCCCTAGAGGCAGTGATGCCATAAACATGATGCCATTTATCATGTTGAACACATCTGACCAATATGAACTTAATTCCCTGCAGGTCCACATCATGCGAATAAGGTCTGCCTCTACCTCAGTGCATCGAGGGCAATTGGCGTTAGGACGGATCCTCATCTTATGGAGCATTAAAGGTGTTCTGTACGGTCTATGTAATAGAAATAATTGCGATTGACGCTGAGCTTCACTGATGGATAGTAATGGTGTATTTTCAAGAACATCTTGGCACTTGGCAGACGTCAGAGGACCCACGTCCTTTTCCCGTTTTTATTTTAAACCAACTATGGGATCCCCCAAACTCCTCTCCAAAAAAAAACTAAGTAAATATGATGAGCTTATAAGAGGCCGAAGCCTGCACCACATGATCAAATAAAGCTGTACTAGCAATAGCCGTAGAGACTTCCTTCTCCTGATATTGCATTGCATGCCTCAGTAGTAAGTATGCATAAAAACAGACCTTTGAAGTCCAAACTGTAAACCTATTCAGTAGATAAGACACATCTTGAGCCACTTTTCCTAGGTCTTTCCTTAAAGGGGTTCTCCGGGAATGAAGAAAATGAAAATACTTAAATATTACTTTATTATAAATATATTCCCAATTACCTTTCATTAGTTATAATGGTTTGTTCTGCCTGGGGATAAATCATTGGGAGAAATAAAATGGCCGCCGTCCTGTTAGTACACACAGAACCTGTCCTAATCACACAGGAGGACAAGTTACTTCACAGCACTGAGGTAAAGAGCTGCCTCATCCTCCTCTCTGCTCTGCTTGTTAGGGATTATGATCCTAAATACAGTTTAGTATGATCTTTAGCTGAATCTCAGTAGGAATGGAGTTCATTAGGAGACATGAAGTACAAAGAAGGCACTTTAATATCTGGAACTATGTGCAGTAGTACCTCCGTAGATACACCTAAAATATAGACTTTCAAAATATATACACACCAGTAAATGGATATAATACCAAATATAGAGGATGTATGGAAGTATTGATTAGATTTATTACTACTAAGTACAAAGCCAAAGAAAACCAGAAAAAACAGCAATAAAAATACATATACACAATTAAAAATTATAAAAACATTAAAAAAAGGATATAGAGGCATGAAAACGTTATTTCATTTGTCATATGCCTACTGACCCATAAACATAGTCGCCACTGTTATTAGTCAATAAGACACACGTGTCGATTATTATTCACCAATCAAGCTTCTTGCAGATTTTACAGTTTTTTAAGGTGAGTATAATTTTTGCAGGTAGGTATCATAAAGTGTCTCTTTCAATACATCCACTAATATGAGCCGTATAGCGTATTAAGATGTTAGACAGTATTAGTAGTTATAACCTCAATTCACTCGTGCCCATAGAGAATAATATCTTGGTATTAGATATTTAGTGCACATAAATGTCTGAAAAAGAGACTCTTGTAATAATGTATGGTACATTACCATTCCACGATGACTGTGTGGAGATGGATCCCAGTAAGCCTGCGGCTCTGTGGAGCTCCAATTGCCAGCAGAGTCTAACGTGGCGTCCCACGTGACTATTCTCCGGTCACATGATCGCTGGATATAAAGGTCCTGGAAGGTGAACGCTGAGTAAAAGGTCCTGGAAGGTGAACGCTGGGTAAAAGGTCCTGGAAGGTGAACGCTGGGTAAAAGGTCCTGGAAGGCGAACGCTGGGTAAAAGGTCCTGGAAGGCGAACGCTGGGTAAAAGGTCCTGGAAGGCGAACGCTGGGTAAAAGGTCCTGGAAGGCGAACGCTGGGTAAAAGGTCCTGGAAGGCGAACGCTGGGTAAAAGGTCCTGGAAGGCGAACGCTGGGTAAAAGGTCCTGGAAGGCGAACGCTGGGTAAAAGGTCCTGGAAGGCGAACGCTGGGTAAAAGGTCCTGGAAGGCGAACGCTGGGTAAAAGGTCCTGGAAGGCGAACGCTGGGTAAAAGGTCCTGGAAGGTGAACACTGGGTAAAAGGTCCTGGAAGGTGAACAGGAGAAGGCTAGAATGGAGTTGTTAGAAGGAGGTTCTCCCCCTGGAGTCAGTATTCTTGCCTGTTCACTATAAAGCAGGCTAGAATGGAGTTGTTAGGAGGAGGTTTTCTTGTTCTTTATGTTACTTATTAAATTCTTTACATTCTGAATTAAGGAAATAGGTTTACTATTATTATAAATTTCCTTTATTATTGTTTTTTGTATATTTTTATCTATGCTATCAAAAAAGTTCCATCCCGGTTGTTTTAACACATAGATAATAAGAGAAATAAAATGTTTCAATATATGAGCAATGTGTGGCTATTTTGCAGAAAAACTGTATAGATTTTAACAATTTTATTAACAGCCTAGCGGTTTTGCATCCTAACATCTCCATTCTACTACATTACTGCAGACAGAGGACCTCCTCCTAACAACTCCATTCTAGCCTACTTTACACTGAACAGGCTAGAATACTGACCCCAGGAGGAGGACCTCCTTTTAACAACTCTATAGGTTACACTGCTGACTATATAGGAGGAGGACCTTCTTCTAACAACTCCATTCTAGCTGAATCTATGGTGAACAGGCTAGATTACTGACTCCAGGATGAGAATCTCCTTCTAACAACTGTCCAGGTTACATTTCTAAGTATACAGGAGGACCTCCTTCTAACAACTCCATTCTAACGAGGCTGAAGTTGGTTTTTTATTCGGCCAGTTTCTTATTCGAGGCTGAAGTTGGTTTCTTATTCGTCAGTTTCTTATTCACATCATTTTTAATTTTTGGTTTTATTTAAGAATTTTGAGGACACCTTATCAACAGTACAATAAAAAGTTGCAGTGAGCCATGCTTAATGTAAATCAGTTGAAAGCAGCATGAAAATCCAAAAGATGGGCACAAAATGGGCATCTAAGTAGGCACAAAGAAAGTGTGATTTAAAGAGTTAAATGAATTCGGGCCAGAGATCTCGCACTGCCGACATACAGAGGGTGATGCCTCGCATCAGATACAGTTCAGTTCAGCCTAGCCCGAACAGGTTCTGGGCATGAAAACTGGCATCAAAGTGGGCAGACAGGCACTTTTCACTGATTTGAATTAAGTAACTGATGTTTTTAAGGGGTTAAATGAATTCAGGCCAGAAGAATCTCGCACTTCCGATATACAGAGGGTGATGCCCCGCATCAGAATACAGTTCAGTTCAGCCAGGCCCGAACAGTTTTGGGCATGAAAACTGGCATCAAAGTGGGCAGACAGGCACTTTTCCCTGATTTAAATAAGTAACTGATGTTTTTAATGGGTTAAATAAATTCGGGCCAGAGATCTCGCACTGCCGACATACAGAGGGTGAATGCCCCACATCAGATACAAGTTCAGTTCAGCCTGGACCGAATAGGTTTGGGCATAAAAACTGGGCATCAAAGTGGGCAGACAGGCACTTTTCCCTGATTTGAATAAGTAACTGATGTTTTTAAGGGGTTAAATGAATTTGGGCCAGAGATCTCGCACTGCCGACATACAGAGAGTGATGCCCCGCATCAGATACAGTTCAGGTCAGCCTGGCCCGAACAGGTTCTGGGCATGAAAACTGGCATCAAAATGGGCAGACAGGCACTTTTTCAATGATTTGAATAAGTTAACTATGTTTGTTAAGGGGTTAAATGAATTCGGGCTAGAGATCTCGCACTGCCAACATACAGAGGGTGATGCCCCGCATCAGATATAGTTCAGGTCAGCCTGGCCCGAACAGGTTTTGGGCATGAAAACTGGCATCAAAGTGGGTAGACAGGCACTTTTCCCTGATTTAAATAAGTAACTGATGTTTTTAAGGGGTTAAATGAATTCGGGCTAGAGATCTCGCACTGCCGACATACAGAGGGTGATGCACCGCATCAGATACAGTTCAGTTCAGCCTGGCCCAAACAGGTTTTGGGCATGAAAACTGGCATCAAAGTGGGCAGACAGGCACTTTTCCCTGATTTGAATAAGTAACTGATGTTTTTAAGACTGGCATCAAAGTGGGCAGACAGGCACTTTTCACTGATTTGAATAAGTAACTGATGTTTTTAAGGGGTTAAATGAATTCAGGCCAGAGATCTCGCACTTCCGATATACAGAGGGTGATGCCCCGCATCAGATACAGTTCAGTTCAGCCAGGCCCGAACAGGTTTTGGGCATGAAAACTGGCATCAAAGTGGGCAGACAGGCACTTTTCCCTGATTTAAATAAGTAACTGATGTTTTTAATGGGTTAAATAAATTCGGGCCAGAGATCTCGCACTGCCGACATACAGAGGGTGATGCCCCACATCAGATACAGTTCAGTTCAGCCTGGCCCGAATAGGTTTTGGGCATAAAAACTGGCATCAAAGTGGGCAGACAGGCACTTTTCCCTGATTTGAATAAGTAACTGATGTTTTTAAGGGGTTAAATGAATTTGGGCCAGAGATCTCGCACTGCCGACATACAGAGAGTGATGCCCCGCATCAGATACAGTTCAGGTCAGCCTGGCCCGAACAGGTTCTGGGCATGAAAACTGGCATCAAAATGGGCAGACAGGCACTTTTCAATGATTTGAATAAGTAACTAATGTTTTTAAGGGGTTAAATGAATTCGGGCTAGAGATCTCGCACTGCCAACATACAGAGGGTGATGCCCCGCATCAGATATAGTTCAGGTCAGCCTGGCCCGAACAGGTTTTGGGCATGAAAACTGGCATCAAAGTGGGTAGACAGGCACTTTCCCTGATTTAAATAAGTAACTGATGTTTTTAAGGGGTTAAATGAATTTGGGCTAGAGATCTCGCACTGCCGACATACAGAGGGTGATGCACCGCATCAGATACAGTTCAGTTCAGCCTGGCCGCAAACAGGTTTTGGGCATGAAAA
>ONZH01006046.1:0-61568 GCA_900303285.1 Rhinella marina
TTATAATCAGGTGAACCACAGCTATGCGTCTATGCAAGCAGTTTGATAGGGAGGTTTCTGGTGACAGAACCTTAAAATGCAATTGTTTTCAGCAGCAGATAATTTTGTTCTACAAGCCTTTGGTGACATTTGCTATACATACATGATGCTAGTAGCTTAGTATTTATGGTGTGAGGATGGTATTGATTTAGGACCTAATTTCACATACATAGCGTTTGTCAGCTGTGTGTTATCTGCTACAATGGCCAAGTTTGCAAGTAGTAGAATAATAACCAACTCTCCAAGCTAACCTGATATAAATATCAATATAATTTTCAAGTACTGTATAATTATTAATATATTATTATACATCAGTGGGTCCTCACACCCCACACTGCAAATCAATATACTAGGTATAATATGGTAAGACTTATCCTTGATAATCTGTACATTATCTACAAGTATTAGTTTGTACCACAACAAATCAAGCCATTACACAATGCTAAGATTTCTGCTTTTAATCATCTTAACTACCTAAAATGCGATAAAGGTGACAAAAAGTTGAAAGTTCCCCCAAAATGGTACAAAAAAGGAACAAACTACAGCTTGCCCAGTGAAAAGAAGCCCCTCACAAAGCTCTAAGATAGTACTATAAATAAGTTATGAGTGTCAGAATATGATGGCACAACAACAGAGCAGTAAATGCAGTAAAAGCAAAACAAACTGGTTCAATTGTCTGGATTTTAAACCTTTCCCAATTCTTAATATGGTATATTAGATGATGGTATTAAAATAAACAAGTTTGTTTGTCCATTAAAGGGGTTGTCCGGGTTCAGCTCTGAACCCGGACATACCCTTAATTTCACCCAGGCAGCCTGCCTGATGTTAGCATCAGAGCATCTCATGCTCCGATGCCCTCCTTTGCGCTGCTTTAAATCGCTCTGCCAGGCGGAGGCTTCCACCCAGCAGTGAGCATGGTGACGTCATCGGCACTGATGGGCGGGCTTTAGCTTAAAGCCGGTGACGTCACCGAACACACTGCCGGGCAAAAGCCTCCGCCCGGCAATGTGTGTTTACAAACAAAAGTGCACTTTCCCTGCGCGATCCAGCACAGGGCAAGGGAGGGCTTCGGAGCATGAAATCATGCTAACATGTAGGCAGGCTGCCTGGGTGAAATTAAGGGTATGTCCGGGTTCAGCTCTGAACCCAGACAACCCCTTTAAAAAAAAACATATTGGCATAAATATATTATGGGTCTTGGAAGGCGGGGGCGAAGAAACAAATGCGAAAAATGCTGTGGCGGGATGGAGTTCAGGGATATGTACAAATAATATTGAAAATTATCAATATATAATGTAATTATTTCACAATGTGCTACATCATGTGGAAAGTGATTCTAAAGTTTGAATATATATTATTCATACATCATTCTACTGCAAAAAACTGATAACATTTCTTAGATGATAACAGATAATCTTAAGAACATATGCTGCCAAGATACAGAAAATCTTATGGATTGTCGTCATATGTCCATATAAATGATGTCCATAGACATGAAATCGAAGAGACTAAGGACTCTTCTAAGGACGTCTGTATTTTTCGGTCCGCAAAAAATGGATCCACATAAAATACAGATAACATCCATGTGCATTCCGTATTTTGCAGAACGGAACAGTCCTATCCTTGTCTGTAATGCGGACAATAATAGGACATGTTCTATTTATTTGCGGAACAGACATCCAGAAACAGCATGCATACGGAGTAACTTCTATTTTTTTTTGTGGACTCGTTGAAATGAATGGTTCCGCTTACAGTCAAAAATAAAAAATAAAAAAATGGAATGGACACGGAAAGAAAATACGCTGGAGTGCATGAGTCCTAATGTATATGCCTACCTTTAGGCTCAAATCAAACCAGTTTTTCACTCAGTGGATGCAGTAAATAAATGGAACAACTATATAAAAGCATATGTCTCCCATAGACTGCCATTTAAAAAAAAAAAAACATACACAAGGTACTCTTTTTTTGTGTATAGTTTTAGTAAAAAAAAGAAAGTTGACTACAATTTTCAATACAGTTGGGACTGCATGATCCTGATATTTAATGGCCAAACTTATGCCTTATAGGCGTACATTAGCACACCAAAATTTTTGGGTACATAGTCATGTATGGCAAGAGATTTGTTTAGTGTATGCACTGACCACAAACTTGGTGTCAGTGTAGCTGTGTGTAATTACTATGGTCACCATACAGAACCACAAGCATCAAACAGCAATTGTTACTAGTCTTCCTTAACCATTCCAATTGGTAGTAAACTAAGGCTACCCATAGATTCTTCACCAGAGTCTGCTGCAAGGTTGGATGGACTCGGCTGCTAAGGACCCAGGTTACGTGAAGTAATGGTGCAGACTTAAATACTCCGTCTATCTCTGAGATTTGATGCTGAGCCCCAGGAACCTATTTGGATTGGCTTCCAGCCTCACTGGTAGGCCAACCAGTCAGTCTTGATTGGTTAGCAAGATAACCCTCCCAGCAAAGCCATGTGGTTGGCTGGGTAAACTCCTGAAAATAACCTAATTTGTGCTTGACTACAGGCTATTTTAAATAGCCTTTTAGAAATAAGGTCACTAAAGGTCTCTTTTACAACTTAACATGCATACATGATTAGTTTGGCCAAAGGTGTATCTGCTTTCAATAAGAAATCACATACAGAATAAAAAAAAGTAAATAAACATCACTGGCCTGGATGGGGTGGAGACTCTGTCGATCATGCTATAACCCATGGCTGTCTACCCCAATATAACATATGATCGACACCCCAGGGTGTGCAAGAGAGATTGGGCAATAATACTTACATCCTACCTATAATGGAGGGTATGGTGGAGTCTCCTGAGTAAAGGTGGGTAGCAAAGTTTTAACCTGTTAGCCCCTGCTCCAGTGTGCAGCACACATGTCTCTGAGATCACTCAGGAATGTGGTCTTATCAGCACAATGGGGGATGGGTATTATCCCTAACCCACTTCATAACAAGGGAAACTTATAAACTATTACACAGAGTACTAAACTGAATTAAAGGGGAGAACCAATCAGTAACTTAAAAATACCCTTACATTACATTCTTCTGGAGTACAAAAGGATTAGGTGTTGCAATTCAAAGGCCTGTTCCTTCTCTCTCCAAGATCATCTGTTAGGGGAGAAACACATTCAATTGTTGGCCACCTCTGACAAATACAGTGGGTCTGGCTGGAAAAATACTTTAATATCTATGATGACCTTAAAGTGGATGTCTGATTGGTCTGCTATGTATTGGCACTAACAAACCAGGGCTAAATATTTTGGCTGTTTGTATACTTAGGCTTTGGATTATTAATGCCCCTGGCTATGGTATGTTTGTAGTCATGTTCAATGATATAAATGCTCTCATCATGAGTCTTAATAGATTTTAATGAGAAAAGCCTAAGCAGAATTCAGATGTTAAAATGAATGACGGTCCACTATGTAAATCATGCCAAAGCCCTACTATTCATCATATAAAGGGTAATAAACATTTACAATAATATAAGTGATCTGCACATGTTGTGAAAAATTTACTGCCCTTCTTTGCAGTTTTTAGAACACTTATCATGTGGTGACTAGGTGTTCAGCTATTTCATCTTTGAGTTTAAAATATAGTATTCTTTTAAAATTAATGTGATCCGATATTTATGCTTGAAGGGAGAAGAATAAAAGCACTTGCTTTTATTTTTTTATTTAAGGTCTCTTTAATACTTCAGAAGGTAAAGTCTTCTAGAATGGACCAGTTCTAAAATGTATGGAGAATGGGATTCATATGCTTGTCACTATTAGTCATGCCCATATTTCCTTTCCCAGAAGTGCTTTCTGCAAACTACATATATCAGAAATTGATTAACATGACCTGAGGTATTCATTTTTGAAAGATGATGAGACCGCCACTTCCTAAGAGGCTATTTTCCGTATGTCAGCATCCGTCTGAGAATGGAAATGATTTTAATAAGTGCCAAGTCCATGTGTTTTTACAAAAACTAGAGCAGAAACTTTGTAGGGAATGTTGCTCAGGGGAAAGAATGGAAACATTTTATATAAAAAGTAAGAAACAAAGCAAAAATAGCATAAACAAAACAAATGCTTCTTACTAATTTGGGAATAAAGAAAATTGGAAGATTAATTAGTTCAAGGGATATACTCATCTAGGACATTTATGGCATATACACATGATATGCCAAATGTCTGATAGGTGTCAGAAAGAGTCCCACCTCTGGGACCAGCTGCTATCTAGAGCTGACATATATATGTCACACAGAGGGGTAGAGGTACTATTGAAAATTCACCAGGACACTTTTTATACCTCATCTGTCAAGGGTCATTGCTTAGCAGGATAAGATGAGGCTTAGGGCTCATGCACACAAACATATTTTTCTTCCATTTCTGTTCTGCTTTTGTACAAGTCCATATGCGGAACCATTTATTTCAATAGGTCCACAAAAAAAAAATGAAATGACTCCATGTGCATTCCGTTTCAGTATGTCTGCATGTCCTATTCTTGTCTGTTTTGCGCAAGGATCCATGTTTTGTGGACCGCAAAATACATATAGTTGTGTGCATGAGCCCTAAATGTGAAATTGTGCGTCATAAATTTGGTGCATTTTTAGGTAAACACTAAGCCAACAAATTGATGGTACAAAGTTAGACTAGACAGGCTAAAGATGAAATGGATTAAGTATCATCCACTGCAACCTTGTGCAGTTTTATGCATTATTCACACGTTAGTGTTTGGTCAGTGATTTTGATCCAAACAAGGTGTGGCTCTAAACACAGAACAGGTGAAGATCTTTCCTTATACCTTATGTATGTGGAGGCTTCAATCCTGGTTTTGGCTCATTATCACTGATGGAAATCACTGACTCAAACACTGATGTGTGAATAAGACCTTACACTGTCTAGTCTAAGTATACGCTGCCTTACTACTGTATTAAACAATATTAATAAATATATCAATGACGAAGATCTGCCACCACTTCTGACATGCCTGTTTTAATAGCCACATGCATTACCCAAGTAATTATTCCGTGCCATCTATTCTTATGGCTGGTATAGGTATAGAGAGGTGTTAACCAGTTAAGAGTGTCTCCCTACACAGTCTGACAATGGCAGCACTAACTGGATAGAGTGAGATTGTGCAGGGACCCCTCCCCCTTCCACAACTCGTTACCACCCCATCTTTTTCCTTACTGCAGACTGCTAGCAATTCATTCATAACTTCTTGCAGAAATAATAAAGGAATGATACAACACAGCCATAAGAATAGGTACCCCAGAATTGTTATTACCTGGGGAGTGCATGAAGCTATTAAAACAGGCATGTCAGGAGCAGTGAAAGGTCCTCTTTAAGTAAATCTGCCCCAGTGTGTATGTGAAAGTGACACACATTTTGTGCTGTTTTACATGCCATTTTTCTTATTCCAAAACAAGATATTAACGAAAATTCTATAGTTAAAGATAAAACATACTGGGAAGATTCACTAATGGTTGTCCAGTTTTCACTATCTAAGAATATGAATCATAGTCTTAATTAGTGTTTAGAGAATCAAAGTTCACAAAGTGGACTTCGATCAGAATTTCAGGGAAAATTTGATTCACCACCAAATTTCCTTGTGCTTTGTGATAATAAATCAATTTTTCCCTAAAATGGCAGAAATGGCATCCATTTGTGCACAAAGAGTCCGCTGTGTGAAAATCCCTCACTAAATCTTGTGTTGCAGTGACGTGCAACAGCCCTCAATGGTCATCTCAGATGCCGTGATCAGCATCTGAGGGGTTCAATGATGGGGGATGGCACTATCGCTGTTCCCCGTCATTGTGCCCACTACTCAGAAAAAATTTGCTTTCTGATGAATTAATTCATCACAAAGTTCATTGGACCTTATGGACATTTAGAAATTTGGAGTATGGTGAATCCTGCACCAGAGTTATGCTAGAATTCTATCCTTGCCCTCAAAAATTTGTCCATGCACCGGAATTTTGTCTAAATTTTGGCATTTTTGGCATACGGGTCACATTTAGGCCATGACCACTTCACATGATGTCACACCCCTTTCCATCAAAGCCCCACACATTTGTTGGACAAGGCATAAAATTCTTAAACAATTGTGTAAAACAGTTGGTAAATGTAATGCAAGCATGTACACCAGTTTTTGGACAGTAAATGCACCAAACAATTGGTGCAATTTCAATAGTAAATCTGCCCACTGTGTACAAAGGAGCAGATTTAATAATGCTTTCTTAAAGGGGGTTTCCCTCAAAAATTATTTGACAGTTTTCAACCCAGCACCTGAATCTGAATACTTTTCTAATTGCATATAATTAAACATATAGTATAACCACTGAGTTATTCTATAAAATGTATCTGCACTAGAGTTATTCGAGTCAAACTTTTCCCGATGCTCGGGTGCTCGTTTCGAGTAACGAACCCCATTGAAGTCAATGGGAGACTCAAGCATTTTTGCAGGGGACCAAGGCTCTGCCTAGGGAAGGCTGGGTGAAAACCTGGAAACATCAGAAAATGATGGAAACACCACGGAAATGGACAGGAAACAGCAGGGGCAGCATGCATGGATGCCTCTGAGGCTGCCTAATCCCACCATTACCCCAAATTCTCAGGCAACATCCTGGTGGTTACCCTCAAGGCAATTGTGTTCACCCAGACCAAGAAAGGCGAGGCACATGCCCATCACATGTTAGGGAAGCACCCAACTAGGTGCAACGAAGGTCCATCACCGCCTGCAGGTGACACCACTGCTCATGCTGGCACTGCTGTGCTATCCCCCGCCCCACGACGCAGGCATAAGCCTGACACATCATGGTGACAGCGTAGTGACACCAACAATTGACCAAGTTAGATTGAGGTAGCAGTCAAATGTCTGTAGGCGAGCCTCCCAAAAATTTGTTTTGGAGTGTCCGAAGTTGACCCTCCTAAAAAATTGTTTAGGAGTGTCTGTAGTTGACCCTTCTGTAAAATATTTTATTTGTTTTCCCTGTTATTAGTTAATGTACAACCCATGGCTGGCATGGTGGGAATATATAGGTTTTGCGTCACAGGCGGTCCACTGCACCGTTACATTTTCTTCATCATTGCCAATTACTTTTTCACCAACTGTTCTCTGGAAATGATAAAGGGGAAGGTGAATCCACTGCGGAAGACAAGTGTCATCCTCCTACAATTCTACACTTGCTCTCAATTGAAAAGGGGATGTTCTTGCCGTGGTCTTCCTCATAGTGGCCGCTTCTGCGGACGACAGAGGTGGTGTACCTACTGACAGCCTGACCGAACACGATGGCAGACGGGGAGACACTCCCTCCTGTAAAATATTTTTTTTGGTTTTCCCTGTTATTAGTTAATGTACAACCCATGGCTGGCATGGTGGCAATATATAGGTTTTGCGTCACAGACGGTCCACTGCACCGTTACATTTTCTTCATCATTGCCAATTACTTTTTCACCAACTGTTGTCTGGCAATGATAAAGGGGAAGGTGAATCCACTGCGGAAGAAAAGTGTCATCCTCCTACAATTCTACACTTGCTCTCAATTGAAAAGGGGATGTTCTTGCCGTGGCCTTCCTCATAGTGGCCGCTTCTGCGGACGACAGAGGTGGTGTACCTACTGACAGCCTGACCGAACACGATGGCAGACCGGGAGACACTCCCTCAAGTAAAATTGTTTTGGAGTGCCTGCGGTTGACCCTCCTGTAAAATATTTTTTTTTGTTTTCCCTGTTATTAGTTAATGTACAACCCATGGCTGGCATGGTGGCAATATATAGGGAAGCACCCAACTAGGTGCAATGAAGGTCCATCACCCATGCCCATGCTGGCACTGCTCTCCTATCCCCAGCCACACGATGCAGGCATAAGCCTGAAACAGCATGGCGGTGACACCAACAAGTGACCAAGTTAGATGAGGTAGCAGGTGAGCCACCCAAAAATTTAGCCTGACGCAGCATGGTGGTGACAACAGAGTGACCGAGTTAGACTGAGGTAGCAGGAGGTGAAGCACGGATGGTAATTCGAAGGTGGAGGAGGAGGGGTTGGAGAAAGTGGCATAGTAATTCTGAGAAACAGTGAACGAGGTAGGCCCCGCAATCCTCCAAGTGGGCAGTACATGAGTGGCCCCAGGGTCAGACTTGGTCAGAGTATGTGAAATGCTCAGGGTGGCCGAACGCCGGGCTCGACGGCGGACCCGTTTCAGGTTATCGATTGTCGAAATGTTGGCTTACATCAAGTTTAGTATCTGTTCTTATCAGATGCTGTGGCTGTTGGTGGTAAAGTGGTGAGCATAGCTGCTTCCTAAGCAGTTGACCCGGGTTCCATTCACGTCTATCGCACTATCGCAGGAGGCAATTAAAAGAAGAACCAAAAAAAAATCTGTACAATATCTAATACGTCCCCTACCCGGGTAAATTGTTTGGAGAGAGGGCCTGTAGGTGGGGGGAAGGCTGGGGGAAAGGAGGTTGAGCTGGAAGAGCCAGAGGAGTGCCCCCTTGGCTAGCGAGTGTGGTGGTGAAAACAGCCGGATGGAGTTCGAATGACGACGCAGGACCCCAACTAAAAAATTTAGCATCAACCGGTACAGTTGTCAACTGTGAGCTCGATCAAGTGTGGTATGTGTTCTATGTATTCTTCTCAGTCTAATACCGTATATATGGCACCTATCCGGAAAAATAGTTTGGAGAGAGAGAGAAAGAGAGGAAAAAGACGTATTTTTAAAAGTGACGTTCAGTATAGATCAGTTAAAGAGAAAGAAAGGATTTTATTAAATGGATTTGTATCACTAAGAGCAAAAGAACCTATTTTATTACGTGACGTGCAGTATAGATTACTTGGAGATAAAAAGGGGAATGTGCAGACTTGGGCTGCTATAGTGCAAACCACTATGGTGGTGACAACAGAGTGAGCGAGTGACACTGCGGGAGCAGACGAACCACATAAACATTTTTTGTGGCCCTGTATGGCGGCGGTGACAACAGAGTGACTGAGTTAGTATGCGGTAGCTGGTGAAGCACCCAAAAATTTAGCCTGACACAGAATGGCGGTTACACCACCAATGACTTTGTCCGACTGAGAATGCAGTGAAATGGCTTTTGTTGAGCATCCAAATATTTTTTTCTTTTCGGAGTACATAAAGTCTACCCTCAGCAAAAAAAATTTTTTTTTTAAATGTCGGTACTTGCGCATCCTGAAAAATTGTTTTGGACTGTCTGTTTGACGCTCCTGAAACATTGTTTTACACTGTCTGTAGTTGACACTGCGGAAAAATTGTTTGGAGAGAGGGCCTGTAGGTGGACCTCAGGAAAAATTGTTTGGAGAGAGGGCCTATAGGTGGACCTCCGTAAAAATTGTTTGGAGAGAGGGCCTGTAGGTGGACCTCAGGAAAAATTCTTTGGAGAGAGGGCCTGTAGGTGGACCTCTGGAAAAATTGTTTGGAGAGAGGGCCTGTAGGTGGACCTCCGGAAAAATTGTTTGGAAAGAGGGCCTGTAGGTGGACCTCCGGAAAAATTGTTCGGAGACAGGGCCTGTAGGTGGATATCAGGAAAAATTGTTTGGAGAGAGGGCCTGTAGGTGTACCTCAGGAAAAATTGTTTGAAGAGAGGGCCTGTAGGGGGCCCGCCTGAAAAATTGTGGTAAGAGTGCCAGTTAGACCTCTAAAAAATGGTGTTTGTTTGGTCAGCGTTAGGCAAAGATGACAAGGAGGAGGAGTAGGAGGAGTAGAGAAGAGGAATCGGATACATAAGTAATGTAAATCTTTAGCTGCTTTCCCCCGGAGGAGATTTAAATTCTGGTGAAATCCAGGCTTTGTTCATTTTAATAAGCGTCAGCCTGTCAGCGCTGTCAGTTGACAGGCGTGTACGCTTATCGGTGATGACGCCACCAGCTGCACTGAATACCCGCTCTGACACGCTAGCAGCAGGGCAGGCCAGTATTTGAAACCCAGTAGTTGTATGGAGCAGAGTGATCGGTCCGGACGTTGGTATGGTCAGCTAGGTACTCCCTCACCATCTTTCTGTACAGCTCCCCCCTACTCTGCCTAGACTGGGGACAGGTGACAGTGTCTTGCTGGGTTGACATAAAACTGGCAAAGGCCTTGGAGAGCGTTCCCCTGCCAGTGCTGGACAAGCTGCCTGCTCGGCTCCACTCCCCCGCTACTTGGCCCACAGAACCAAGCCCTCTGCCGCTAGCGGCGTCAAATGGGACGGATTGTTTCAGCTTGTGTACCAGGGCCTGTTGATATCTATTCACTCTCATACTCCTTTCCTCTGCAGGGATGAGAGTGGAAAGGTTCTGCTTGTACCGTGGGTCCAGGAGAGTGAACGCCCAGTAATCGGTGTTTGAAAAAAATGCTTCTAACGCGAGGGTCACGGGATAGGCAGCCTAACATGAAGTCTGCCATGTGCACCAGAGTCCCAACACGTAAGAATTCCCTCTCCTCACTGGCCTGACTCTCCTCCTCCAAGTCCTCCTCTTCAGCCCATACACGCTCAAGAGTTAAGGACTTAGCACTGGTACCCTCTTCTGTCTGGCTG
Source organism: Rhinella marina (assembly GCA_900303285.1). Lineage (NCBI taxonomy): Eukaryota > Metazoa > Chordata > Amphibia > Anura > Bufonidae > Rhinella > Rhinella marina. The sequence continues at coordinate 10,575 of ONZH01006046.1, forward strand.
ACATTCTCCTCCTCTTCCTCCTCATCCCCCTCCTCTGATCCGCGCTGAGAAACAGACCGGAGGGTGCTCTGGCTATCAAGCGACATATCTTCCTCCACCGTCTCTTGTGACAAGCGCAAAGCATCCGACTTGATGCTGAGCAGTGAGTTTCAACAGGTAAAGCAGCGGGATGGTGAGGCTGATAATGGCGGCATCGCCGCTGACCATCTGTGTTGATTTCTCAAAGTTGCTTAATACCTGGCAGATATCAGACATCCACGTCCACTCCTCATTGTAGACTTGAGGAATCTGAGTGACCTGACTACCAGTTCTGGTGGAAGTTGACATCTGGCAGTCCTCAATCGCTCAGCCCTGCTAGTAAACTCTGGATAACATGTTTAATGTCGAATTCCATCTCGTGGGCACGTCGCACAAGAGTCGGTGAGCGGGCAGTTGTAGGCGGCGCTGCGCTGCCCTGAGAGTGGCAGCATCTGTGCTCGACTTGCGGAAATGCGCACAGATGCGGCGCACCTTGGTGAGAAAAATCAGAAAGATTGGGGTATGTCTTGAGGAACCGCTGAACTATTAGATTGAACACGTGGGCCAGGCATGGCACATGTGTCAGTCTGCTGAGTTGCAGAGCCGCCACCAGGTTACGCCCATTGTCACACACAACCATGCCTGGCTTGAGGTTCAGCGGTGCCAGCCACAGATCGGTCTGCGCCATGATGCCCTGTAACAGCTCTTGGGCGGTGTGCCTTTTGTCACCTAAGCTCAGCAGTTTGAGCACCGCCTGCTGGCGCTTACCCACGGCACTGCTGCTGCGCCTAGAGCTACCGACTGAAGGCGCCGTGCCCACGGATGGTAATTCGGAGGAGGAGGTGGAGGAGGAGGAGGGGTCGGAGGAGGGGTCGGAGGTCCCAGCCTCCACCAAGTTAACCGTCAGTGAGATATAGTGTCCCTGCCGGCAGCACTTGTCCACGTGTCCGTGTTTAGGTGGACCTTCTCAGAAACAGCGTTGGTCAGGGCACGGATGATGTTCTCTGACATGTGCTGGTGTAGGGCTGGGACGGCACATTTGGAAAAATAGTGTCGGCTGGGGACCGAATACCGAGGGGCAGCCACCGCCATGAGATTGCGAAAGGCCTCGGTCTCTACCAGCCTATAGGTCAGCATCTCCAGGCTCAGCAATTTGGAGATGTGGACGTTGAGGGCTTGGGCATGTGGGTGGGTGGAACTGTATTTCCTCTTGCGCTCCAGCGTCTGCTTTAAAGACAGCTAAACGCTGTGCTGGGACACATTGGTGGACACTGTGGAGGATCGTGGAGGCGAAGGTGTGGTTTTCCAGCGGGAGGCGCTTGTGCCGGGTTTCTGGGCAGGGGGTTGACTAGCAGAGGCAGCGAGTGACACAGGGGAAGGAGCAGTGGTGTGACCCGCAGGAGGTGGTGAACGGCCTTGGTTCCATTGAGTGGGGTGTTTAGCACTCATATGCCTGCGCATGCTGGTGGTGGTTAGGCTAGTAGTAGTGGCACCCCTGCTGATCCTGGTGTGGCACAGGTTGCATACCACAGTCCGTCGGTCATCCTCACTTTCTTTAAAGAACCTCCAGAGCTTCAATACGTGAAACAGTTGCTGCTGATGCACCAGCTCTGGCCCTGCTTCTCCCTCTGGCCACACCACTGCCTCTTCCAACCTGTTCTGGTGCAGCACTCGCCTCCGCCTCAGAAGCACTGTCTTCACTCGGCTTATCAACCCAGCTTGGGTCAGTCACCTCGTCATTCTCCGATTCCTCAGTCTGCTCCCCCCTCGGACTTCCTGCCCTGACAATAACTTCACCACTGTCTGACAACCGTGTCTCCTCATCGTCCGACACCTCTTTACAAACTTATTCCACTAAGTCAACATTGTCATCATCATCATCATCATCACCCACAGACTGCGACAGTTGGAAAACTTGGGCATCGGGAACAAGGTCAGCAGTAACCTGACAAGTGGTTTGTGACTCTGGGAAGGGTCCAGAAAACAGTTCCTGAGAGTATGCCGGATCGCATTCCAAATTTTCCTGGGAGGGGGCAGACTGGGGGGAAGGAGGTTGAGGTGGAGGAGCCAGAGGAGTGCTCCCTTGGGTAACGTGGGTGGACAGCGTGGAAGACTGACTGGTGGACAAATTACTTGAAGCATTGTCCACAATCCACGACATCAGCTGTTCGCACTGTTGTGGTTTCAACAGTCCTCTACCACGTGTCCCTGTAAGTTGAGACATGAAGCTAGGGAGTGTAGCTCTGCGGCATTCCCCTGCTCCCTCATCAGCAGGTACTGTCTCACCCTGCTCGGGACCACGGCCTCTGCCCCCTGCAGTAATTGAATGCCCACGCCCTCGTCCTCGACCCTTAGCCCTGGGGTTCAACATTTTCTGTATATAAGTGTATTATATAAAAAAAATAAAATAAATGGGCCTGCTGTACTGAAACCCAAACTTGTTCAGTCTGCACAAGTAAATATATAGGTGGCTAAGTTAGATCAAAATTACGTATGTTATTATGTACTGTGCAGTATGGAGCAATTACACGGAAACTATTAGATTAGACAGACTTGGTCTGCTTAGTTGCAACCCAGACAAATGTCGCACAGAGATTTTTGGAATCTAGCTGTATAAGTGAGAGCAAAAGACCTTTTTGAATTAAGTGACGTACAGAATGTGTCACCTGGACAGAAAATACGGATTGTGTTGAGTGGACAGCTGAACTGTGACACACAGAATGGTTCCACGCAGCTGTTTGAAATGGATTTGTATCACTGAGATAAAACAATAAAAAAAACTGTTTTTTATATATATTTTTTTATATATTTTTTTTTATATTTTGTTTTTTTGGAACGTGACGCGCAGAAACTATCAGACAGCAAATTCAGCCCCTGCTGACGGTGGCTATTTTGACTGCAACCCAGACAAATGTCGCACAGAGATTTTTGGAATCTAGCTGTATACGTGAGAGCAAAATACCTTTTTTAATTAACTGACATACAGAATGTGTCACCTGGACAGAAAATACGGATTGTGTTGAGTGGACAGCTGAACTGTGACTGACAGAATGGTTCCACACTGCTGTATGAAATGGATTTGTATCACTGAGATATAACAATAAAAAAAAAGGGTTATATATGGCGATAGCTGCACTACTAGTGCCAGCCAGCCCAGCCAGGAGACCAAAAAAAAATTTCTTGTAGCCCTTAGAAGGGCTGTTGGGTTCTTGTGAGATCACTCCTGCCTAACAAAGAACTAAATGCAGGCCCTAACACTCTCCCTGAAATGCAGCAGCTCTATCCCTAACGACATCCAGACAGCATCTGAACCGAGCACCGTGGGCAGTCACTAGTATATTCCAGGGTCACCTGATGAGGCCAGCCAACCCCTGCTATCGACATGTAAGGGCCCCACGTGATGCTGGGTGTGCCGCAGAGTCTCCTGGCTTGTGATTGGCTGAGTTTATAGGCGCCAAAAATGCACAATGCGGAAGTTGCCATTTCCTCGAGCATGGCGAGATACTCGTCCGAGCAGCGAGCACTTACGAGTACCCTAATACTCGAACAAGCACCTAGCTTGGACGAGCATGCTCGCTCATCTCTAATCTGCACCACCTGTTTGTTTTTTTCTTATTTCTTCGACCTGCTCTCATAGAAGGCCGCACATGCTCAGTTTCATCCTTCAGCTGCCTCCTGAGATGTTATAGGGAGAGCACAGACACGTCCCCTTAGCTGCAGCAGAAAAGACACTCCCCTTGAGCTTCCAGCTTGATATAAATCCAGCAGAGGAATAAATAGGGGGAACTCTGGATCCATGTGAGGTACAGGGCTGGTGCTAGCTTTGTTAGAAAGAGATGCATATGTAGTATATGAAAATATGACCTCTGATTTTCATTTTTTTACAATAATCATGGGATAACCCTTTAAACTTAGTTTAAAATGATAGCAGTCAGTAATATGGTGCACTAAATTATCACAGTGGCTTTTGCTGTATAGAAAAAGTGGTGCAGTTTATGAAAGTGTAAACTAATATCTTGCACCAAAATTTGCAACTTTGAACTAGACATGGAAACTGTAGAGAGGCAAACATCTAAGAAACACCTGACAGGATTCATATAATGGCCAGATATACTGTAATACCTTATCCAACCTTGGCCAAAGCCATGGACAGGGGTGGTGCTTTTTTAGAAGAAAGTGACCATGTTTTTCTAACTCTGAACAACATATATAATCAGTCATACAATTTTGAGATTGTGATGTTGTGATGATTAGACTCTACTGTACAAAAACTTCATTAAGGGTTTCTGTTATAAAATTTTTTTGGATCATTCAGGACAAATGATGCATATGTTTTGTGCATTTAAATACCATTGCCTCCAAGGGCTCATGCAAAAAGCAATATTTTCAGATTCTATGTGTACAGAAAATTCTTGTATGGATTTTTCCCCTTTCTTTTACTTTAAATAATGTAACCTTAACTATGTTATTTGTTTAGTTATGTTATGTTTCATTATGTACTATACCCCAGCATGACTAGGTATGGTTGGCAGGGACAGAATTAACCACCCTGTTCCTCATCTCTTGGTAGGATTGGGCTGGGACAGTGTGGAGTAAGAAAGCACATCCAATTAGCACATCCAATTGGAGTCTTAGGAACATTATCCAGTTCTTCGGTGATACCACTAGTCCAGAGAGATTAGCAGAATCACAACAGCTTTTCTGAAAAGCTACAGCATTATATAGTCAGCAATAGAGATGAGCGAATCTATTCGCCGATTCGTAGATTCGTATCGAATCTTGGAAATTTTCAGCTGTGAAGCGAATCCGAATTTTTTTGGATTCGCTTCGTATTATTTGTAAATCTTTGCAAGACTTTACACGCTAACGATACGTATGAAACATAAGAAACGTACGCATTCTGCGTGAGGCGGGACAATGACAATACGCCCATGCAAGAGCGGGAAAGTGAAGATATTCCCCCCCTCCGAACTGGAAAAAACCAGCCCGGCCCACCGGGATCTAACTGTTTTGCACGTATAGGGAGTGAAGACTCCTCCGTCAGTGCTCCACCCGCCTCTGAAGTCTGAACCAGTTTAGACCAGCGCTGACCTAAAAGCAAGAGGCAAGCATCATGGCTAGAAAACAGGTGCATACAAATACGAGATGTATTTTGGAGACGACTTACCTGAACCACCACCCACTCAAGACATCAGGGTGTCACAAGTCTGCCAGAGAAACCCAGCTTTAGTGCCTGTGTGTTCCTTACCACCTGCTGAGGTTGCTTTTGCTGCGAGTCGTGAGGCGGCTGGAGCGTCTGCTTTGGCTTGTGCGGCTGGAGTGTCTGCTTTGGCTCCTGCAGCTGGAACGTCTGCTTTGGCTCGTGTGGCTGGAATGTCTGCTTTGGCTCCTGCGGCTGGAACGTCTGCTTTGGCTCCTGCGGCTGGACCGTCTGCTTTGGCTCCTGCGGCTGGAACATCTGCTTTGGCTCCTGCGGCTGGAATGTCTGCTTTGGCTCTTGCGGCGAAGGCGGCTGGAGCATCCACTTCGCTGCCCAGGAGGAGATCCACCCCTTCCATACACCAGAACCCAATTGTACCACCATCTGTGACGGCCCATGCAAAGACCCTCTGGGACTATAAAACTGCAGTGGAGGACTGGATCATACAGGTATTTGACAACCCTAGGCTGGGAGATCCTTCATCGGAATGGAGAAATGGAACTGTGATTTAGTTTTCTGTTGGGAGAGGGTCTGGCTTCCTGCAGGATGATGAGGATGTATTTTGAGGGCCGCAGGTCAGTGAAACGTCCATACCTGCCTCAACATCGGCATAGTCTGTACGTGGGGGATCAGGTGGTGTACACCCCCATGGCGTCCCTGAAAGGCCCATTTGCGACCGGGGTTACCCTCCTTTCAAAGCCTCTGGTGCCTACAACGGAACCAGAAGTGTGGCCGGATGAACCACCAGGTCCAGGACGCTTGCGCTGCCTGCAGGAGTTCACAGATGGCCGCAGCCTCAGCCGGAGCCTCTGATTCCTGGACTGCCAGCACCACCACCACCACCACAGTCCTTACAGCTGGGTCAGCTGACCATGTTATTGTTCACCTTCCAATCCACGGTGGTCCACCAATACCAGCTGCCATGGAAGATGAATCCAGCAGCAGCCGGGGAAGCTGGGGCTTCTTTCCTGGGTGCAACCTTTCTGGAACCGCTGCAGCCGGAAGTCCTTACCTCTGCTGTCCCGGCAGGAGCATCAGGAAAAGCGAAAATGGCTGCAGCGTGCGTCACCACCACCCGGACCAAGTCAACCGGGTCAAGTCCAACTTCAGGAAGAAGAGGGCACTGGAGTTCCACCACCGTAGTGAGCATGACCTACAAGAGGCAGGAGCGTCCTCTGATGAGCTTCAGCAGCAGCTCGAGCGAGGAGAATTTCAGGTCCCTCATATGAGGAACCCAACTACTGGCAGTGTCAAGGACAATGCAGGAGGACCTATGGGAGCCACACCATGGACTGCACCTGACGGGTGAGATGCTAGTTTGCAGTTGTTTTTGTTTAGTTTGTGTTGCCCCGTTTGACTCTCACCCAGATTCTGCAGAAATTTCCCTGTTGCGCCGAAGTGCGCCTATTTTCCTTATTACCCCCTTCTCAGGTTGTTTGGGAGCCCCCTTTCCCAAAAAGGTTCTCTATTTGCTGCTATTCTCTATTATCCATGTGGATTACACATTACCTGTTTGGATTACCGGAGTCTAGAAAATATACGTTTTTTCTGTCAGTCATATATCCTAAAGTGCAGTGAAAAATTGAGTTGTTTGCGGTACAATAGCCGCCGTCTAAAGACTACGTTTTTTCTCTCAGTTATATATTATACAGTGCAGTGCAAAATTCTCTTGTGTGCTGCACACTAGCCGGAGTCTAGAAAATATACCTTTTTTCTCTCAGTCATATATCCTACAGTGCAGAACAAAATTCTGTCGTGTGCTGCACACTAGCCGGAGTCTAGAAAATATACATTTTTTCTCTCATTCATATATCCTACAGTGCAGTGCAAAATTCTGTCATGTGCTGCACACTAGCCGGAGTCTACAAAATATACATTATTTATTTCATTCATATATCCTACAGTGCAGTAAAAAATTGTGTGGTGTGCGGTACACTAGCGGCAGTCTAGAGAATACGTTTTTTCTCTCAGATACATTTAATACAGTCCAGTGAAAAATTCTGTGGTGTGTGGTACACTAGCCACAGTCTAGAGAATACGTTTTTGGCCGATATTAATTCTACAGTTTAGTGATTACACAAAATGTTGAACCCAAGGGCTAAGGGTCGAGGACGAGGACGTAGGCGTCCAAGTGATGTAGGGGGCAGAGACCGTGGTCCTGGGCAGGGTGACACAGTACCTACTGATGAGGGAGCAGTGGAACGCCGCAGAGTTTCGCTCCCTAGCTTGATCTTGCAACTTACAGGGTCACGTGGTACACCACTATTGAAACCACAACAGTGCGAACAGGTGATGACGTGGATAGCGGATAATGCTTCCAATAATTTATCCACCACCCAGTCTTACACGCAATCCACCCACGCTAGCCAAGAGAGTAGACCTCTTGCTCCTCCAGCTCAACCTCCTTCCCCCCAGCCTGCCCCCCCCCCCATGGAAAATATGGATTCAGATCCGGCATACTCACAGGAACTTTTTTCAGGACCCTACCCAGAGACACCACTGCTCAACAGCAACCTGAGCAGTTGCTCTGTCCTGATGCCCAAAATTTAGAACTTTCGCAGTCTGTGGGTGATGAGAGTGTGGACTTAGTGCAAGTAGTGCGTCAAGAGGTGTCGGATGATGATGAGACACGGTTGTCAGACATTGACGTTGTTGTCAGGGCAGTAAGTCCCAGGGGGGAGCAGAGTGAGGAATTGGAGGAAGAGCAGGTGGATGATGAGGTGACTGACCCGAGCTGGGTTGGTAAGCCTAGTCAAGACAGTGCTTCTGAGGGGGAGGCAAGTGCAGCACCAGAACAGGTTGGAAGAGGCCGTGGGGTGGCCAGAGGGAGAAGCAGGGCCAGAGCAAGTAGATCAGCAACTGTTTTACGGAGTGAAGCTCCCATGCCGAGGCCTAGATGTTCGCAAGTCTGGAGGTTCTTTAAAGAAAGTGAGGATGACCGACGGACTGTGGTGTGCAACTTGTGCCACACCAGGATCAGCAGGGGAGCCACCACTACCAGCCTAACCACTACCAGCATGCGCAGGCATATGAGTGCTAAACACACGACTCAATGGAACCAAGGCCGTTCACCTCCTGCGGATCACACCACTGCTCCTTCCCCTGTGTCACATGCTGGCTTTGCGAGTCAACCCCCCACCCAGGACCCCGGCACGAGCACCTCCCGCCCTACAACCACCCCTTCACCTCGATGATCCTCCACACCCTACACCAATGTGTCCCAGTGCAGCCTTCAGCTGTCTTTGCATTAGACATTGGAGCGCAAGCACAAACGCAAATACAATTCCACCCACCCACATGCACAAACCCTAAACGTCCACATTTTCAAACTGCTGAGCCTGGAGATGCTGCGCTATAGACTGGTAGAGACTGAGGCTTTCCGCAACCTGATGGCGGTGGCTGTTCCTCGGTACTTGGTCCCCAGCCGCCACTATTTTTCCCGATATGCCGTCCCAGCCCTACACCAGCACGTGTCAGAGAACATCATCCGTGCCCTGACCAACGCGGTTACTGAGAAGGTCCACCTAACCACGGACACGTGGACAAGTGCTGGCGGGCAGGGGCACTATATCTCCCTGACGGCACATTGGGTTAACTTGGTGGAGGCTGGGACTTCATGTTAGGCTGCCTTTCCTGTGACCCTCGAGTTAGAAGCTTTTTTGACAATACCGATTACTGGGTGTTCACCCTCATGGACCCCAGGTACAAGCAGAACTTTTCCACTCTCATTCCTGTAGAGGAAAGGAGTATGAGAGTGAATCAATATCAACAGTCCCTGGTGCACAATCTGAAACTATCCTTCCCATCTGACACTGCTAGCGGCAGAGGACGTAGTTCTGTGGGCCAACTAGCGGGGTAGAGGAGGGGAGCAGGCAGCTTGTCAAGCACTGGCAGGGGAACACTCTCCAAGGCCTTTGCCAGTTTTATGGCACCCCAGCAAGACTATGTCACCCGTCCCCCAGTAGGGGGAAGCCGTTCAAAAAGATGGTGAGGGAGTACCTAGCTGACCATACCAACGTCCTGCGTGATCACTCTGCTCCATACAACTACTGGGTTGCAAAGCTGGACACGTTGCCTGAACTGGCGCTGTACGCCTTGGAGGTGCTGGCCTGCCCTGCCGCTAGCGTGTTGTCAGAGCGGGTCTTCAGTGCAGCTGGTGGCATCATCACTGATAAGCGTACACGCCTGTCAACTGACTGCGCTGACAGGCTGACGATTATTGAAATGAATAAAGCCTGGATTTCACCGGAATGCAAATCTTCACCGGGGGAAAGCATCTCAACATGAAGATTCTTTATGTATCCTCTCCTCCTCCTTCTCCTCCTCCTCTTCGCACACAAATGCTGAGCCAACAGGCAATGTTTCTGAGGGCCAACTGGCGCTCTTTACAACCAATGTTTAGGGAGGGCCACCTACAGACATTCCAAAACAATTTTACAGGAGAGTCAACTACAGACACTCCAAAACAATATTTTAGGAGGGTCAACTTCAGACACTCCAAAACAAATTTTTCGGAGGCTCACCTACAGCCATTTGACTGCAATCTCAGTCTGACCAAGGCATTGGTGGTGTCACCGCCATGCTGTATCAGTGTAAAATTTTATGTGCTTCACCTGCTACCTGAGTGTAACTTGGCCACTCTGGGTTCACCGCCATGCTGTGTCAATGTAAAATTTTATGTGCTTCACCTGCTACCTGAGTGTAACTTGGTCACTCTGGGTTCACCGCCATACTGTGTCAGTGTAAAATTTTATGTGCTTCACCTGCTACCTGAGTGTAACTTGGTCACTCTGGGTTCACCGCCATGCTGTATCAGTGTAAAATTTTATGTGCTTCACCTGCTACCTGAGTGTAACTTGGTCACTCTGGGTTCACCGCCATGCTGTATCAGTGTAAAGTTTTATGTGCTTCACCTGCTACCTCAACTAATACGTATTTTATAGACTGACGCTGCAGTACAGCACACTACAGAATTTTTCACTGGACTGTAGTATATATAAATGAGAAAAAAACGTAGTCTTTAAATGGCGGCTATTTTACCGCAAACCACTACATTTTTCACTGGACTGTAGAACATATAACTGAGAAAAAATGTATTTTATAGACTGACGCTGCTGTACAGCACACTACAGAATTTTTCACTGGACTGCAGTACATATAAATGAGAAAAAAACTTAGTCTTTAAATGGCGGCTATTTTACCGCAAACTACTACATTTTTCACTGGACTGTAGTACATATAACTGAGAAAAAACGTAGTCTTTAAATGGCGGCTATTTTACCGCAAACCACTACATTTTTCACTGGACTGTAGTATATATAAATGAGAAAAAACGTAGTCTTTAAATGGCGGCTATTTTACCGCAAACCACTCCATTTTTCACTGGACTGTAGTACATATAACTGAGAAAAAACGTATTTTATAGACTAACGCTGCTGTACAGCACACTACAGAATTGTTCACTGGACTGTAGTATATATAAATGAGAAAAAAGCGTAGTCTTTAAATGGCGGCTATTTTACGGCAAACTACTACATTTTTCACTGGACTGTAGTACATATAACTGAGAAAAAAACATAGTCTTTAAATGGCGGCTATTTTACCGCAAACCACTACATTTTTCACTGGACTGTAGTATATATAAATGAGAAAAAACGTAGTCTTTAAATGGCGGCTATTTTACCGCAAACCACTCCATTTTTCACTGGACTGTAGTACATATAACTGAGAAAAAACGTATTTTATAGACTAACGCTGCTGTACAGCACACTACAGAATTGTTCACTGGACTGTAGTATATATAAATGAGAAAAAAAGTAGTCTTTAAATGGCGGCTATTTTACCGCAAACCACTACACTTTTCTCTTGACTGTAGTACATATAACTGAGAAAAAAACATAGTCTTTAAATGGCGGCTATTTTACCGCAAACCACTACATTTTTCACTGGACTGTAGTATATATAAATGAGAAAAAACGTAGTCTTTAAATTGCGGCTATTTTACCACAAACCACTCCATTTTTCACTGGACTGTAGTAAATATAAATGAGAAAAAAACGTAGTCTTTAAATGGCGGCTATTTTACCGCAAACCACTACATTTTTTACTGGACTGTAGAACATATAACTGAGAAAAAACGTATTTTATAGACTAACGCTGCTGTACAGCACACTATAGAATTGTTCACTGGACTGTAGTATATATAAATGAGAAAAAAATGTTGTCTTTAAATGGCGGCTATTTTACCGCAAACCACTACATTTTTCACTGGACTGTAGTGCATATAACTGAGAAAATACGTATTTTATAGACTGACGCTGCTGTACAACACACTACAGAATTGTTCACTGGACTGTAGTGTATATAAATGAGAAAAAAACGTAGTCTTTAAATGGCGGCTATTTTCCCGCTCACCACTCCATTTTTCACTGGACTGAAGTACATATAACTGAGAAAAAACATAGTCTTTAAATGGCGGCTATTGTACCGCAAACCACTCCATTTTTCACTGGACCGTAGTACATATAACTGGGAGAAAATACGTATTTTATAGACTGACACTACTGTACAGAACACTACATAATTGTTCACTGCACTGTAGTATACATAACTGAGAGAAAAAGCGTATTCCCTAGACTGACACTACTGTACAGCACACCAAATAATTGTTCACTGCACTGTAGTATACATAACTGAGAGAAAAAGCGTATTCCCTAGACTGACGCTACTGTACAGCACACCAAATAATTGTTCACTGCACTGTAGTATACATAACTGAGAGAATAAACGTATTCCCTAGACTGACGCTACTGTACAGCACACTAAATAATTGTTCACTGGACTGTAGTATATATAACTGAGGGAAAAAACGTATTTCCTAGACTGACGCTACTGTACAGTACACTACATAATTGTTCACTGGACTGTAGTGTATAGAAATGATAAAAAAAAAAACTTATTCCCTAGACTGCACTACAGATCCCAGCAAGCCAAGTTACAGCAGCAGCACCAGCAGCAGCAGCAAAAATGAGTACTGAGAGGACTTTGGGCAATTTCTTTTGGGTCTGTGTGGACCACGTGCTGTCCCTTCTGCCACCAGTCGCTGTGCACAGTGTGCAGCCAAGATGGCGGTAGCTGCACTACAAGTCCCAGCCAGCATCCAGGAGTAGACCAAAAAAAAGGTGCTTGTAGCCCTTAGAAGGGCTGTTGGGTTCTTTGAGCATGATTCCTGCCTAACCAACATCTAAATTCAGGCCCTAACACTCTCCTTGACAGTCAGAATCTCTATCCCTAATCTCATGCAGGCGGCGTCTGACGCAAGCAGCGCGGGACCAGATTCTTATATTTCCAGGTCATCTGATTTGGCCAGCCAATCCCTGCTTTCGACTTGTAGGGGCCCCATGTGATGCTAGGAGGTACCAAAGACTCTCCTGCATGTTGATTGGCTGAGAAAAGGCGCCTAACATGCAGGAAGAGGAAGATGCCATTTCCTCGAGGATCGCGATATGCTCGTCCGAGTAGCGAGCATATGCGAATACCCTAATGCTCGAACGAGCATCAAGCTCGGACGAGCATATTCGCTCATCTCTAATTACAGTTTAACCTCATGTGGATTACAATTGAATTTTGGAATATGTGTTCCAGACAGTCAACAAACAGTGTTTTATCATGCCAACTAGGATCCATAAGGAGAGACTCAAACATATAGCCTTTTATGCTTGGAAATGTGAAATTGATTGCACTAAAATATTTGAATTTTTATGTCTTTGCTGTATTTTAGCTACACTGTTTTTAATAGTTCAGCACTTTAGCCCATTATGTGTATTCTTTTTCTGGTACTACAATGTGTCCTATTATGCACTTATTGTATGGTGTTTTTAGTAAATTATTCACTTATTGATAGCTAGTAGCAGTGAGCACCTTATTTTTCTAGTTCATGTGGACTGCCTCTAAAGATTGTACGCCATGGCCTAGCCTTGTGCGTATGATGCAATTGAGCGTCAACAGTACGCTAAGGATTCGTACGCACTTTTGTGTGCTAATGCTTGGGTATTGCGTATTTTAAATTCGCTGACTGTACGTACGTAATTTGGGCAGGAATGTCGTAAAAAACGGGTATTTTTTTACGTAGGTTTGACAAATAAGTTCGTTTAAATTCAAATCTTGTCAGAAATTCAGCGAATATTCGGCGAAGCAAATTTTGAATCATTCGCTCATCTCTAGTCAGCAAAATGATCAGCAAGTCACAGCTTTACAAACCCTGCTGCAGATAACAGACTACAGCTCAGACACCCATCACCCAGATTACTTCCAGACAAAACTAAGACAAAGTTTGCTTTACACAGTGGACACCTATAGCCACAAGTACAAGCTCATAGTTGCTAGCCTGAAGTTCAAGGGAGAGTCATCAACCAGATAGCACATAAGAGGTGCTATTGACTGTCACTTATCCAGCCACCATACCTTGTGATCTGGGGGAAAGTAATTGCACTTTGTCCAAACTATTGCTGGATGTACTACAAGTAATCTTTTGCACTTTTATCCTTTTACTTCTGGGATACATTCAGGGAGCAATGGCCTGAGGGAGTATACTACACATTAGGGCCACTACCACTCCCATTCTCTGCACCGGCTCCTCAGGTGCTCGCTGCACAAGCTGTCCATTCTAAAATAGGTCTGTGTTAGAGAGGATTATTTCTGCTTTCAGGACCCAGAACTAAACACAGCGCATGTGATCTGCCATTAAATTAGGAACTTTCATTTACAGTCTATATTAACAGAAGCATTCACAGCTACGTAGCATGTAAATGAACTGATTATAGAAAAAGATTGTTCTAAAGACTGTTCACAGTGACCATGTGCCATTGACTTTAGTAAATGAATGTAATTGGGAAGAAATTAATTACTATTTGTAATTAAATGGAAAAAAAGACTTATAGTAAACTATTTTTAACACTTTCTAACATTATTATTAACAATATAGGCCTATAACATTATACACAATGGCTAGATGGGTAACAGTTAAGCTTCCCATGTTTTTTAGATATCTATCTAACAGAGTCACTAGTCTTTTTGCTCATAGCTATCCAGTAGGGCTCAGCTTTTATTTTTTAATGGGAATCTGTTACCAGTTTCATGCTACCCTATCTTACATAAACTGGTCATGGAGATCCTGAGCAAAACACTAGGCTGCTAATATGAATTGTCCCAGTCATTTGGCTGAAATAGGCATTTTGCAGCTCAAATGCGTGCAATGTATTGCTCAACCCTCATATTCATGAGCTCCATCTCTTCCACTCTCTCATCTATCTTCAAGTAGTAATCAGTGAGGTCTTTGACACCACATTGTGCTTTTTGCACAGCTTTATGCATGCACTTGCTTTCTGGCATCAACCAGTGCATGGACTTTAATCTGCCTGGTCTGTAGGTCCTGATATAGGCCTTACATTAGTTAGTGGGTACCCCCACCTCAACCACTCTACATAGTAGTAGGGGTGTTATATAATATTCTGTACAGCGTAGTAGTCTATTCCATATAGATATGTGCTATAAGAACACTGAAACCATTGCAACACCCATCAGCATTATTTTCCACAGCTTTCCTTTCTTGACTATGTACTTTGAAAGATTAATGATCCACTTTCAGGCAGTAGGGTGAGTTCAGCAGAGAGGACATCATCTTCTTTCACTGTTTCTTCCACTCCAGCATCTTAGATTTAAGATATGTTAGTTGCCAAAAATAAAAAAAAGTATCCGAAGGGAGATCAAACAAGAGCAATCACCTTTTGCACTATTCATGTGGACATTCATTTTAAGGGAGAGTGAATAGTAGCCATCAAAAAATAGGACATGTCCTATTTTGGCCATATTCATGGTCAACAGACTCCATTGAAATCAATAGGTCCATTTTCAATGGCTGTTTAGCCAGGAGTGCACTCTTCTGATAGTTGTTAAAATTGGGTACAGCAGTTAAAAATTGCTCACCTCATTCACTTCCACGAACAGAAACATTTGCTCCTCACTTGATGCAGAAGGACCTGTGCTCTCAGTGTGGTTAAGCTAAGTGGTTTAGCTGGCAGTGACGTCATCATGCTGGGAGTGCAGATCCTTCTGTATCAAGTGAGGAGCCACTGTCCCTGCTCATGTAAGTGGATGAGATGAGTATTTTTGTTTTTTTAGCAAAAGCAGAACTGGGGGCCACTAATGGGGATGTTGTTAGTATTAACAGCCACAAATTAATAATCCTAGGGGCACTAATTGGTGCATTTTTTATACTGAGGGACACTATGTTGGCCATTATTCATACTGGGGGGGCACTATGTGGGTTATGTGATGTCCAGCGGGCAATATGTACACTATGATTGCCCTGTGAGGGTCGGGATGTAAAAAAAAAGCCAATGAAAGGCATGAGATGTTAACGGACAGATAGACAGAAAATGGATGCACATGCAAAATGGCCATGAAAAAACTGATAGTGTGTGCATTTTTGTGGCATTTTTTTCACTGTTGAGTGAATGTAGCCTAAGTGTAATGAGCCGCTCATTTGGGACCCTGACTTCCAGGCCTAGTTGTAACTACCACTGCTGCAAACCCTATAGTTATACCACTAATACTACAAAACCTTACCAAAAGATCACTTGTTTGAGAAATTAACCCTGATCTCAATTATGGATTAGACTTTTCTGTGATCAATTTTTGATTCTCTCTTATCCTATTTATGTTGGCTTTCATCATCATCTTTGAGAAGACTATTCCTTAAGATGGCCATTTTATATTACAGCTTTGTGTGGTTTCAATGTGTATGTAGATAGATAGACAGAGAGAACCATATGTATGAAAAGAGAAGCCCCAGGACTTCATGTCCTCTTTAATGCACAAAGAATAGAAGGTGGCAGCACTCCAGAAATGGTTTCAGTGAAACAAAGCTGGATCTTTATTCACCCATGTGTACACACATATGGGTAAATAAAGTGCCAGCTTTGCTTCATTGAAATCATTTTTGGAGTGCGGCCACATTCTATTTTTTTTTATAGATAGACAGACAGATAGATGACTAATAGATATGATAGATAGATAGATAGATAGATAGATAGATAGATAGATAGATAGATAGATAGATAGATTCATGGAGCTCTGGCACCTGTAAAACGTTGTTTTCCTATTTTATTTGAATCCATATATCAGGGTTAGGGTTAGGCCAATGTGGTTCTAGGAGACCACCTGCCTTCTTCCTAGCCCTATCCACTTGTCTTAATACTAGATATACTTCAGAATAATGACTATGTAATGTTATAATTTGTTGAGTAGGTGTAAAAATAAAGATCTCAACTGAAACCAGATATCATTACCAGCTTAATGGCAGCTTCTGTTTCAGCCAGTAGTAAATTTACATTCAACGATGTCATAATGTCTGTAACACGGCATATTGAGAACTTTTCCCTCAGTTGCATGCCTATAGGAATTGTGCCTAAATGAACCTTTACCCGCAACAAGAATAAAGGAAAACACATTTATTCTCATCTTTGAATAACCTTCATGAATGTACGGATTATGACCTTATACCTGAATTAATTCATTCCAGATGCCTTAATCATGAAAGTAAATGCAAGTTCTTGCTTTTTTTCCTCAAACTGTTAGTAAATGGAGGGCTTATGAAGTCCAAGATATAAAGCATGATAAAATTAGAGTAATTGTCACAAGTAATGTTGGAACCTATGACAAAAATGCATTTTGAGTTTCCTTTGATGTGTGTGGCTCTGCACTTTAATAATTTTACAGCTGGATAGATCTAGATGGAGCGCTCAGCTTGCATTAATTACTGAATAACGCTTTCCTGTTTACATTCTAGCTGCTGCCCACTGAAAAGAAAATAAAGTCTGGAATGACTTTGCTCCTTGAGCTGTATCTACTTCATGGAAAAGACACTTACATTGATCGAGCAGTGGGATGGGGGATCTTCCCTCTCTGTAACAACAACTTAAATGTTCTAGAAGGCAAATTTAAGTGTCCACTGCTAAGGGGACATTATGACTCTAGGATTGATCGCTTCACCAAACTTGAGGATCTCATCATGGCTGATTTGGATAATTGGCTATGCAATTTATATTTTCAGGTAAGCATACTTTACATCCTCTTGGAAAGTAATTTCTCAGATTCAATAATATTAATTAGTACAACAGTAAATTTAAAAAATTTTAATGCTCAGATAGACCAGCAGTAAAATGCATTGAGAGGACTCCTGTGCTTATGTACATAACGGAGAGCACTCAAAGAGGAGTCCTATGAATGCATTTTACTGCTGGTTAGTAGGAGCACAGCGTTGGACTGCAAGTGAGTATGAAGATAAAAATTACATAACTGTACTTAGCACTACTTACACTATACACAGCTCACTCTAGTTTGGGGGGTGTTTGGGAGCTGACAGATTTCCTTTAATGGAGAATATCTCTGTACATTTAGCACCTGATGAAGGCTATACAGGACACATAAAGCCATACAGCTCCATGTACAGGATCTGCCACTTACAATGTTAAAGAAGTCATGCCACTCTTTTTTACTCACTTATTTGCATATCTGATAGACTTTCTTCCCATTCTGTGGGTGGGCAGAAGCTCATCAGGCACCTGCATCTCCCAGGAAATATTGCAGTTATTTCTTGTTAACCTCCTCCTACTCTGCATAGAACTTCCACAACTTACTTCTCTGCTATCTAGAGATAGATAGATATAGATTTTTATGTATTTAGAAGGAAATATAAGGCAATGGATGAATGTATTTAAAACAATGTAAAAGTGGCCAACAAGTTTCCAAAACGAATATAGTTAAAAACTTGGTCTAAAAGAAGTTTAAGAACATCAAGTTTTATATATGTTCTGGAAAAAAAAAAGGATAATAATAAACACTGTTTTCATAAAATACTACATTTCTAGTTAGTTGACTGATGTTTTAACCAGTTCAGAAATGTCATTGTATTTACTTTAGGTTATAAAACTTCCACTGTATATAAATGAACAGCAAGAATATGACACGTTTGTCCAGCTACCTCAAGAATTTATTACATACTCCAACCATGATGATAAGACAATAGGCACAGAAGTGGACCTGCCAAATCCATCAAGGAGAAATGATTCAAAAAAATCAATCCCGAGCCAGAATGCACAGTCAAGTCTCTTGTTTGCTTATTCTCACGGTACAGTATTCTTTATATTAATGGTTTAATAGCAGAGAACATTTGTGTGTTTAAAACAAAGTTTAATGTTCAAAGCAAAATTCGTATTATAGCCAAGAAATGCAAAATATATCACTCTTAAATACTGATTTATTGAATTTGTTGTGTACATGTCTTATTTTACTCACTGTAGTGTAGAAAAAAATAAGTTACTACTCATATCTGATCAACAAGCTTCTGTTGACAGATCTGTCATTCTTATGTTTTTCCATTTTTACTTTAACTTCCCACCCAGCGCCGTACATGTACGGCGCTGCGGGACGTGAGTTGCCGCCCAGCGCCGTACATCTACGGCGCCCTGATCGGGCGGGTGCAGGAGCTGGGCCCGCCCGATCAGCAGCGGGGGTCCGGCTGTGCCCAGGTGCCCGACCCCTGCTGAATGCGCCAGCATCGGTGAAAACACAGATGCCTGCACATTAACTCTTCATGTGCTGCGGTCAGCGCTGACCGCGGCACATGAGGCGTGCGGCATGTCAGATGGCGAGCGGGGGGGCCATCGGGTCCCCGCGCTGCTGTGACGGGGACCCGATGGCTTGGATAGCAGCCCGATGCCTTCCTTAGGCATCGTGGCTCCTATCCCTGCGTGCCTGTGCGATACAGCCACCTGGATCGCACAGGAAGCAGGCTGTAAGTGTATTACATTGAGTAATACACTTACAGCCAATGCATTACAATACAGAAGTATTGTAATGCATTGTAAAGGGGATCAGACCCCCAAAAGTAAAAAAAAAGTGAAAAAAGCATGCTCTATAAAAATATCACATGATTTGCCCCCTCTGGTGAATGCTGTAAAAATATTTTTAAAAAAACATGCCAAAACAGCTATTTTTTTCACCTTGACTCACAAAAAGTGTAATACCAAGGGATCAAAAAGTCTTATGTACCCCAAAATGGTACCAATGAAAACATCAGCTCATCCCGCAAAAAATGAGCCCCCACATAAGACAATAACTCAAAAAAATAAAAATCAGTGGCTCCCGCAAACCATTCCATCAAAATCTGTGTTGTAAAATCCATATGGCGCTCCTTCTGTTTTGAGTCCTGCCATGTGCCCCCACATCGGTTTACCACAACATATGGGGTGTTGCCGTATTCAGGAGAAAATGGGTAACAAATTATGGGGTGCTTTTCTCCTGTTACCCCTTATGAAAATAAAAAATTTAGGGCTAAAGCAACATTTTATTGGAAGAAATAAAATGTTTCATTTTCACAGCCAAGTGTTTCCAAATTCCGTAAAACACTTAGGGGGTCAAAGTGGTCAGTACCCCCCCTTAATATATTCGTTGAAGGGTGTAGTTTCCAAAATGGGGTCACTTTTTGAGGGTTTCCACTGTAGGGGTACATCAGGGTCTCTCAATTACAAAATGGTGCCTAAAAAACTATTCTAGCAAAATCTGCCTCCAAAATCCATATTGCGCTCCTTTCCTTCTGACCACTGCCACAAACCCATAGAGACGTTTACCACCACATATGGGGTATTTCTGTAAACTGCAGAATCAGAGCAATGTATATTGAGGTTTAGTTTGCTGTTAACCCTTGCTGTGTTGCAAGAAAAAAAATTATTAACATGAATAATCTACCAAAAAAGTGAAATTTTGAAATTTCACCTCCAATTTCCTTTAATTCTTGTGGAACACCTCAAGGGTTAACAAAGTTTGTAACAGCAGTTTTTTATAATTTGAGGGGTGTAGTTTCTAAAATGGGGTCATTTATGGGTGGGTTTCATTACACAAGTCCCTCAAAATCACTTTAGATCTGAATTGGTGCTTAAAAAAATGGTTTTGGAAAATTTTGTGAAAATTTGAAAAATGGCTTCTAAACTTCTAAGCCTTCTAACGTCCTAAAAAAGTGAAATGACATTTATAAAATGATGCCAACATAAAGTAGACATATGGGGAATGTAAAATAATAACTATTTTGGAGGTATTACTATGTATTTTGAAAGTAGAAAAATTGAAATTTGGAAATTTGGAAATTTTTCAAAATTTTTGGTAAATTTGGTATTTTTTTATAAATAAAAATGAAATATTTTGCCACAAATTTACTACTGTCGTGAAGCACAATATGTGATGAGAAAACAATCTCAGAATGGCCTGGATAAGTAAAAGCGTTCCAAAGTTATTACCACATAAAGTGACACATGTCAGATTTGCAAAAAATGGCCTGGGCAGGAAGGTGAAAACAGACCCGGGGTTAAAGGGGTTAAAGAGGATCTGTCATATCTCCTGATGTGTCTGTTGTTGTAAATGCAATTTCCTGTGATGTAAGAATGGAATGTATGACACAGTGTGCATAGTCTGTCCAATCAGTTAAAAACATCCCTGTTATACCTTGTTCACATAATATAATATTGGTATTCTGGTAGCCATTCCAGTTCCTACCAGTTGACTAGCCTAGTCTTTATTTTGTGTATATCTTCCAGTGAATGAGTACCCGCTGCTCCTATAGACTCTATATTGGCAGCGTACCCTGGGGAGAAGTGCTGCCAATGAAAATACACATTCTTAAGGGTGTGACCACATGTTCAGGTTTCCTCATGCCAATTTGAAAGCCAAAACCAGGAGTGAATTAAAAAAATAGAAGTTGTATGCACCCTTAGGCCCCATTCAAACGTCCATAAAATGCGTCTGCATCCATTCCGCAATTTTGCGGAACGGGTGCGGACCTATTCATTTTCAATGGGGCTGCAAAAGATGCGGACGACACACAGTGTGCTGTCCGCATCCGCACTTCCATTTCGCGGCCCCGCAAAAAAATAGAACATGTCCTATTCTTGTCCCAATACACGGACAAGAAAAGGCATTTCTATTATAGAGCCGGCCATGTGCGGTCCGCAAATTGCGAAACGCACATGTCCGGTGTCCGTGTTTTGCGGATCCGCAAATTGTGGATCCGCAATGACACACGGACGTGTGAATGGAGCCTTATACTTTCTCTCCTTTTACTATCCACTCCTGATTTTGGCTTCCAAAACTTCATCAAGAAACCTGAACCCTTGATACGGGGCAATGATTAGGAGTAAAGTTCTGTAGGAAGGTGCATTTGCCCAACCATTTGCCCAAGTAATAGAGCCTGTAAGCTGGCAAGAACAGTTGGCCAAATTTTAGGCTGCCCGTTATCTACCCTGATCCTACAGTATATATGCATGCTCAACTCAACCAAACATGCATGTTAGGCCAAGGAGCCTCTTTTTAAATAATAAAGTGACTCTGCCCTAAGGCAGAGCCACCGGGGATCACTGGTCCCGGATCCTGAGTCACCCGAGCAGGGCAACCCAGGAACCAAGCAGCCGGAAAGGCAAGCTCCCGAAGGAGGACAGGGGATGAGCCCCAATGCCCAAAGGGCACGTGTGCACAAGCACTCGATGCGCTCGAGTCTGGGACCTGAGCGCAGGATACCCAGCTCTCAATCGGACCACGTGTGCCGAGTTCCGCGCCTCCCGAAGGAGGTTGCAGCCCAACACACAATGTGGCCTCCAAACACACACACTGGCGTACACTAGGATAGTGGAACAAAGACTGGAACCCACACAACTCCTGCCTAGACCACAGACTACACCTAGTGTGCAACCAAGGTCCTAGTCACGAAGCAGAGCGACCGGGTCTCTAGCTTAGCAAAGCAACAACAAGGCACCGGCGCCTGCTGCCAATACTGAGGGGTTTTTATAGTGAAGCAAACCAATTAACAGGGCAGTGCTTCCTGTGCAGGACTGGCGGATGTGACCTCACCTGTAGCCTCAAAGTATGGGCACATGATCACTTCCTGGCGGAAGTGACATCACAGGCAGGATCAAGGTCAGAGCTTATGACCACTTCCTGTGTCTGAACCAAAACACAGTGTCTTAAAGCGACAGTGTCGTAATTAGGCTGCAAGCGCGCGCGTGCACGGCGTCGGTGCCCGCGCCTTACAATGCATATGTACTGAATGAGGAAAGGGGAGAAAGTCAGTTTTAGTCACGCCTGGGAGTAGTTCATCTCCTGAAAACAAAAGGAGCATTCAGTTAAATTCATCATGCTCGGTCATTATCTCCCCCATCTTCATTTATGGGAGGCCACCATACTCATTAGATGGATGAAATTGGCAGGTTCACACAATACACACCTAAAATATGATTTATCATGACATTGAGTAAAAAGTAAAAAAAATGTTTTGGGCACTTTTTAAATGCCACTGCAATAAAATTTTGTCACAAGTGAGGTTCCTATGCCACCCTCACCTCTTTCTGAAAAGGGTGAGCTGAACTTTTTACTCTTCCTCTTACCATAGATTAACATTTCCCTCCTCTACTTTGGATCGGTGCCTTTCCATTACACTGTGAATTTCTAGCCAAATAATTTTAAGAATCCGAATTCCCAAAATGAAAAATAGTGTCATTTATAATTTCATCTAATGCTTCCCATGTAAATTTTACCAAAATCTAGTCAAGAAACTACTGCAGTGCTTTCTTAATAAAACATTTGGATGTGTGCCCTATATAATGACATCCTGGCTGGAAGTAACCATTCACTTTGAGGATGCTTTATGCATGTCATGATTTCTGGGCAAATTGTTGGAGATTAACTGTGCAAGGTCAATTAATACAAAGCATATGCAATTTTCTTATTGAACAATTTCAAGAATACGATATATATCTTGCGTAAAATGATTCAACCTCTCCATGTATTAGTTTCATTAGGTCTTTCTAAATATATTTTGACAGCATCTTAATATCCCCCATGTGTTTGTTTTGTAATATATAAGCAAAAGCTATGCCGATTTTACCAGTGATATGTAGCTGAGAGATTTAATAATGGGTAAACAAACACAACATGTGGTAATCCATTTCAAATTAAAAGTTTATTAAATGCTTGCTTGATGACTTTCCGGCTATTTACAATTAGAGGAGGGAACCCTGAGGGAGTTGGAAATGCAGTTGAAATCATTGCTTCAGCAGTTCAATGGAAAAAAAATGTTTCTGTAGCTCTCAAAATTACATATACAGTACAGTATCTTATAAGGGCATAAAAGATTCAACTTTCTCTGGTAGTTACTGTATTCATTTATCAGGGAAATTGACAGAAGGGTATATGTCAATCTAAATGACAAAGGGGTAATTTCTTAAACAGAAATATGCCTATATTTGGCTACTTTCACACTAACTTTTTCAATTCCGCTGTTGAGATCCGTCATAGGATCTCAATAGCTGATGAAAATACTTTAGTTTTGTCCCCATTCATTGTCAATAGGGACAAAACTGAACGGAATGAAACGGAGTACACCAGAATGCATTCCGTTCCATTTGGTTGCACTCCCATCACGGACAAAATAACGCTGCAGCGTTTTTCTGTCCGCGATGTGTGGCGCAAGACGGATCTGTCCTGACACACAATGTAAGTCAATGGGGACGGGTCCGTTTTCTCTGACACAATAGAAAATGGATCCGCCCCCCCATTGACTTTCAATAGCATTCATGACGCATGCGTCATGGCTATATAAGATGTAATACAACCAGATCCATTCATGACAGATGCATGCGGTTGTATTATTGTAACGGAAGCGTTTTTTCAGATCCATGAAAAAACACTAGTGTGAATGTAGATTAGGCGTATTTCTGGTGCAGATTGTGGTGCAAAGGTCCTTAGTGCCACAAACTTCTCCCTGCTCACTCCAGGTCTAAAAAAGTGGATGTGGCATGGGCGGGAAAGGCGTAGAAAATGGTCTAAATGTAAGACACCAAGGAAGCTGTCTTACATTTAGAAGTGGTGGTGGATCCACCAAAGTAAAGACCAGCAACTCTTCATAACTCTCTAAAACACCAGTCTTAATAAATGCGCCCCAAAGATTATATTAGTATAAAAGGTTTGAATTTCCATATCTTGATCCCCACAAACATTTTTTTTAATATTTCTCAAAAAAAACCTCATGTTTTGCCAGCAAGATTTAATTTCTGCTGTGTGGCACAGACGCCTGCACAGCTATGTAAAGGTACCTTCCTTCTCAGGCGGAGGCATCGTGGGGGCTGCACCATGCATTTTCAGACTCTTAGGTTTAGCATACCATAAAATAATCCAGTCTCTTCTATAACTAACAGTTCTAAGTCCTATTAATAAGCATTAAATACCACATTATCCATGATTGATTTTAAGACCCATGTGCATAAACTCTATGGTAAAAATCTGAGGTTAATGTAGGGCAGCATGATTTAAAGGTCTTACTCATTTAGAAAACCTATTTTCAAATAATCTATCAGAGAGTGAAAACTGGAGAGCCCTGTTCATCCATGCATTACATTCACTGGCCATTGATTTCAATAGGCAGTTAATTTGCATAATTTCCCCAGTGGTGGCATTGCAGGGGAACTGAAAACTTGCAGTCAAATTCCCCCACAGATTATAGATGATTATGAGGGTTTTAACAGAGGACCAGCCTGTGATCAGCTTAGGCTGGGTTAACATCACATTGTTGCCATCCATTTAACCCCTTCCTGACATGTGATGTAATAGTACGTCATAGCAACAGGTGACTTCCTGCCATTTGACATACTATTACATCATGCTAATCAGTCCAGGGGCTTGGCAGTCACTGATAGCTGGGCGCCTGCTTTTACAGCGACGCTGGCGGATTAACCCCTTCTATGTCGTGGTCAGTTTGTATATGGAAAGCAAAGGAAAGATCTGAGTCAAATATAACTCCAATAGAACAGTGGGTGTGCTGCCCAGAAGTTATGATAGTAGCACAGACTGAAATTGAAATATTATTTTTAGTTTGGCTAGTAGATAGGGGAAAAATAAGAAGTTCAGTTTTTGAGAGATTCAGTTTCAGGTAGAAAGAGGACATGATTGTAGAGACAGCTGCCAGACAATCACTGGAGTTTTGTAGTGCCACTGCAGTCAGCAAATGATACACTAAAAGAGTGTCCAGAAAGATAGGAAGAAACTAGGAAAGAGCTATGTCCTTGAAGCCAATCAAGTAGCACATACTAAGGCCTAGTTCACACTTCAGTGATTTACATCAGTGATTTGTAAACCAAAACCTGGAATGGAGCCTCCATAGATAAGGTACAATGGAAAGATCTACATTTGTTCTGTGTTTTTGAACCGCACCTGGTTTTCACTGATGGAAATCACTGACCAAACACTGAAGTGTGAACTAGGCCTAAGGAGGAGTTGTCTACAGTGTCAAATTCTGCCTTCTATGGAAGCCTAGGAGATTCAGCCTGAGGCTGTTAGTGTATTACACAGTGTAATACACTACCAAGCAATACATTACAATACAGATTTAATGTAATGCACTGCAGAGAAGATCATTGAAGTTCCAGAGTGGGACAGAAATATAGCAAATAAAAGTGAAAAAAAAGTTTAAAAAAGTGTTTATATTAATAAAAAAAAAGTTTCAAGTAAAAAAACCCTGTCCCCTGATTTTATAATAAAAAATATTAAAAAAGCACCTAAATATTAGGTATCACCGCGTCCATAATGACCAGCTCTATAAATATATCAAATAATCTGGCAAAAAATGAGCTCCTAAATAAGACAATCGCCCACAAAAAAAAAACAACTATGGCTCTCAGAACATGGAGACACAAAAAATTCAGCTATTTTTCTAAAAAACTTTTTTATGTAAAACTGAAACAAACAGACAAAAAAATTAGAATTATTTCGTATTAACACATCCTTAACAACCTGCTCTATAACAATAGCACATGATCTAACCTGTCAGATGAACACTGTAAAAAAAACAAAAAATAAAAACTGTACCCTAAAATATCAATAAAACTGTCACCTTATCCTGTAGTTTCAAAAATGAGGTCACTTTTTGGGAGTTTCTACTGCAGGGTTGCATCAGGGGACTTCAAATGGGACATGGTATTTAAAATCAGTCCAGCCAAATCTGCCTTACAAAAACCATGAGGCCCTCCTTTTCTTCTGCGCCCTGCTCCCTTATAGCAGTTTAGCACCACATGTGGGGTGTTTCTGTAACTGCAGAATCAGGGTAATAGATATTGAGTTTTGTTTGGCTATTAACCCTTGATGTGTTACAGAAAAAAATGAATTAAAATGGAAAATCAAAAAAGTGAAATTTAGAAATTTCATCTCGATTTTCCTTTAATTCTTATGGAATACCTAAAGGGTTAACAAAGTTTGTAAAAATCAGTTTTGAATAACTTTAGGGTGTAGTTTCTAAAATGGGATCATGTATGGGTGGTTTCTACTATGTAAGCCTAACAAAGTAACTGAACTGGTCCTTAAAATGTGGGTTTTGGAAATTTTCTGAAAAATGTTAAGAATTTCTTCTAAAATTCTAAGTAGACATATGGGGAATGTTAAGTAGTAAATATTTTGTGAGGTATTACTTTCTGTTTTAAAAGCAGAGAAATTGAAATTTTGAAAATTGGATTTTTTTTGTAAATTTTGTATTTTTTTATAGATAAAGGTGAAATATATTGACTCAAATTTACCACTGTCATGAAGTACAATGTGTCACGAGAAAATCTCAGAATGTCTTGGATAAGTAAAAGCACAGAGCTGGAGGAGCATTAAGTAATACTGACTATGACTTCACAGCATTCACTTCACACAAATGTTTTGGCACCTATAGAATTTAACAGCTTATTTCAGCAGTAGAAGCTTGACATGTGAAGCACCTTTGTCGGCAGCAATCAGCTGTTTTATTCTAACAGAGGCTCTGTACCTCTCAACCATCTCAAATCCAGTGGAACAGTGAAGACTTCGGGTACTCTGTCCTGGGAAGTAGTGACATTTCCCGAGGTGTCCCTTGTAATATGATGTGCAGAAGAGACACATCAGCACATGTGGAAGCAAAAACCTTTTGGAATTGAAAGGATCGAATCAAACAGGGAAAACTAGTTATCATGGGATGGCTTTCACTAATAGCTGTCATTTGTGGGGCCAACGATTTCTTGGAGCACAAGGTCAGCAGGGTTCCTCACACATTAGCTCAGATAAACCAGTGCTCTATGTCACAACTATTACCAAAGACTACATGTTCCCAACTAGAGATGAACAAAGTTTTGAAAAATTTGATTTGACAGCCAATTAGGCCACAGTTGCCTTTCATTTAATAATGAAGATTACACTGTATAGTCTGTCTTCATTGTTAATGGCCGCGTGGCACCTTTAATGCACCTTTCTTTCTTTTTTACAGGATCCTGTTTTCTCTCTCTCTCTTCTTCTGATGGATCAGAAGAATAGAAAGCTAAACGGTGCTATGAATACACCCTTATTTGTATTGAATTAGATACCTTAGTTTATGGCTGATGTAGGAATAAGTAAATGTAGGAATAAATAAATAAAACATGATGCAGAATAATTCTTCTATTAATCGTTTTCAGCAACACTGTCCCTAGCGCATGAGCACTTGCCATGTCTCTTCCTATTCTCAGCTCACAGGAGACCGCATGGGATGAGGGTTTTATAGGGCTGCTACATCACAGGGGATGGATATCTGAGGATTGGCTGGCTGCATGGCATGGATGATCTTGCTTTCCCGAGCTTGTTTCCTCTACACTTAGTTTTGCATTTTAACACGTGGAGCTGCCATTTTAAGAAAACCTGATTTGTTACCACAAAGCGCAAAAAATTTGAATTCATTGCAAAGTTTTCCTAAACTTTGGATCAAATTCCGCTTTGAATACTTCACTTAACATTACCAACTAATCAAAGGTTAGAGAAAATTGTCATATTGCCAAAGCTGACCTCAGTGAGAAATGCCACTTCAACCAGAAGTCATGAGGCAATTACATGTAATGGACACACATAGTAGCAGTACAACCTTTAGGCACTTTATAAAATCACTTTTTTCATTTTCTACTCTGCTTTAAAAAATGTAAGAGGAAATGTAATTGGTTGTTGAACAAGTCAACTTGTCTAAATAATCTAAAAAAAAAGTTGGTAGGGGGGAGTGATCGTGACATAACTGTAGTAGGTAACCTCAACCTGATAAAGGGGGATGTCCCCTAAAACGTCACAGATGCATGTGGTGTGCTTCAGTCTAACTTCACTTTCCGTTCACTCTATGGACTGCTGATCAATAATCATGGTCAATAAAAATAATAATAGTAAATTTTATCTATATTGCACCACCATATTTCTCTGTGCTTTACAATTCAGAGGGTGAATGTAAAACCAAAATAGACATGGCTGAAGTACAGGCTAATATGTGATTGAAACGGAAATAGGAGTGAAAAGGTAAAAAGGTAAAAGATAAAATTGATTTTTTTTCTAAAGTGGCCCACCCATCTTTGAACTAAATAGAGTAGTTAAGAAGGAGCAGTACGAACTAATGTTTTAAGTGCTGGGATTAGTGTTGGATGATAGTGTTCTGTTCTGAGGAATAAGGGGTGGGGGTGATAAACAAGAAAGAGTCAGTTTAGGGACCATGATAAACCTGCCTAAAAAGATGTGCTTTTAAGGCACAAATAAAGACTCCAAAATAAACCTGATTGTCTGGAGCAGTACATTCCAGAGAAAAGTCTTTAAGATGGGAGTGAAAGGTTTGACTTAAGGAGGGTTTTAATGTTAGATCATTGGCAGACAGGCAGGAGAGCATGAGTAGGGTGGTAGACAGAAATCAGAGAGCACATGTAGGGAGGTGCAGCACTGTGGAGAGCTTTGTGGTTGAGGGTGAAAGGTTTAAACTTTATTCTGT
Organism: Rhinella marina; assembly: GCA_900303285.1. Lineage (NCBI taxonomy): Eukaryota > Metazoa > Chordata > Amphibia > Anura > Bufonidae > Rhinella > Rhinella marina. Next base: position 39,668 of record ONZH01006046.1, read on the forward strand.
TGGATGGGCTACAAGTGAAGTGAATTGCACATGATAGAGGGATTGAACAATAGGATAAGCCTAGCTTAAGCATTTAGGACAGACTGGAGGGGGGAGAGCTTAGTTAAGGGAAGAGTAATTAGTAATGAGTCAAGACGAGAATGAATCAAAGCAATGAAAAAGGGTGGATTCTGTCCTTGAGCTACAGGTGACATGAGTGTGCCTGTGTTTCTCTTCTTTCCTCCATACTATGCATATTAAGAACTCGGAGTCTTTCTTGATAAGTTCTATGCTTTAGACCATCCACCATTTTTGTAGCTCTTCTTTGTACCCGTTCTATTTTAGCAATATCCTTTTGCAGGTGAGGTCTCCAGAATTGAACACAGTATTCCAGATGTGGTCTCACTAGAGCTCTATACAGAGGGATCACAATCTCCCTCTTTCTGCTTGTTATACCTCTAGCTATGCAGCCAAGCATACGATTTGCTTTCCCTACCGCCTGGCTGCATTGTTTACTCATTTTGAAAAAAGTTCAGTTTTTGAGAGATTCAGTTTCAGGTAGAAAGAGGACATGATTATAGAGACAGCTTCCAGACAATCACTGGAGTTTTGTAGTGCCACTGCAGTCAGCAAATGATACACTAAAAGAGTGTCCAGAAAGATAGGAAGAAACTAGGAAAGAGCTATGTCCTTGAAGCCAATCAAGTAGCGCATACTAAGGAGGAGTTGTCTACAGTGTCAAATTCTGCAGAGAGATCAGAAGAATTAATAGAGAGTAGTTGCCGTTTCTCTTCACTGTCAGAAGACCATTAGAGCAAGGGCAGTTTATGTCAAATGTAGAATGTGAAAGCCAGATTGTAAGGGGTCAAGAAGAGAGTTAGCATAGAGGTAACTTATTAGGCAAAAGTTGACTAGATGTTCAGAGAATTTAGAGATGAGGGGTAGATTAGAGACAGGTTAGTAGTTAGCAGCACAGATAGGGTCAAGAATTTTTTTTTTTAGTAATGTGGTTATAACAGAATGTTTAAAATAGGATGGAAAGATGCCAGAAAAGAGAGAGGTTAAATATTGTAGTTAGGTGATTAATGACAGCAGAGGAGTCTGGAAGTGGTGTGAGGGAATAGGATCACTACTGCAGATAGTTGGTCAAGAAAAAGAGAGGAGCCTAGAGACTTGTTTTATAGTGTCAAATGGGGAGAAAGAAGAGGAAGTGTTGGACAGACGAGGATCGATTAGGTGATTAAGGTTATTATTCCCTGGCGGATAGTTCAGTGGATCTGCAGTTGGCTGAAGGACAGATACCAGAGGGTTGTTGTCAATGGAGTGTATTCTGAGGAGAGGCTGGTTACAAGTGGGGTGCCACAAGGATCTGTTCTGGGTCCTGTTCTGTTTAACATGTTTGTAAGTGACATAAGGGACGGCTTGGTAGGGAAGGTTTGCTTGTTTGCTGATGACACAAAAGTGTGTAATAGGGTTGATGTTCCAGGAGGTGTCGGTAATATGGAGAATGATTTATCTTTATTAGATAAGTGGTCAAAACAATGGTAACTGCAGTTCAATGTTTCCAAATGTAAAATAATGCACTTGGGGAGAAGAAACCCTCTATCTGAGTATCGTATTGGCAGTTCTGTGCTAACAAAGACCTCAGAAGAGAAGGATTTGGGGGTAGTCATCTCTGACAGCCTCAAAATGAGTAAACAATGCAGCCAGGCGGTAGGGAAAGCAAATCGTATGCTTGGCTGCATAGCTAGAGGTATAACAAGCAGAAAGAGGGAGATTGTGATCCCTCTGTATAGAGCTCTAGTGACACCACATCTGGAATACTGTGTTCAATTCTGGAGACCTCACCTGCAAAAGGATATTGCTAAAATAGAACGGGTACAAAGAAGAGCTACAAAAATGGTGGATGGTCTAAAGCATAGAACTTATCAAGAAAGACTCCGAGTTCTTAATATGCATAGTATGGAGGAAAGAAGAGAAAGGGGGGACATGATTGAAACCTTTAAATATGTTAAAGGACTGAATAAAGTTCAGGAGGGAAGGGTTATTAATAAGAAACTGAACACAAGAACAAGGGGGCACACTCTGAGGTTAGTTGGGGGAAAAATCAAGAACAACATTAGAAAATATTATTTCACTGAAAGAGTAGTAGAAGCTTGGAACAAACTTCCTGCAGAGGTGGTTGATACAGTAACTGAATTTAAACATGCCTGGGATAAACATGTATCTATCCTAAGATAACAATAAAAGGATAATAAAAGGGCAGACTAGATGGACCAGGTGGTCTTTTTCTGCCGTCAATCTTCTGTTTCTATGTTTCAATCTTATTCTTGAAGTAAGTGGCCAGGTCTTTAGTGCAGAGAGGTCAGTCTTGGGCATGTGCACTTTATGGCTGAGGAGGGAAAAGTATAAAAGATTTTAGCTTATTTGAAGTGAGGAGATGAGAAAAGTGAAGTAAACTTGTTTGGCAAAGTGAAGGGAAGAGTTATAGGTTTTAAGCATAAATTTATAATGGAGAAAATCTGCTATCAGATTTCACACTCTGATTTGGACACCTTGGACTTTTGTACAGTCATATGTGTGAAGTGCTATTTCACATTAAGATTGAATGGTGCATGCTTATACATTTATCAAGTTAAGTTAGTTGGTTATAAAGTTAAGCAATATTAAAAATCTGTCTGAACACACATACAGATAGGAATACACATGTGTTTATTGATTATACCTTCTACCAGAATTTCAAATTGTCACACCAGCGGTTCATGCCCACCGCTGTCTTGCTTTTCCAGGCAGGTGCGGATGTCACTCTCTCTGTGTGAACTGGGACTAATGCTCAGTGAACTTTCCTTCAGCACTGCGAGGGTTAATTATTTCCTCCTGTCCTGGTGCTGGTTAAGGTGCTGATTAGCTTCCCTATTTAGCTGGGCTGTGGATCCACCTCCATGCCTGAGTTTTGAGATTTTCTATTTCCTAATAACCATTGGTGATCTCAGGTTTAAATACCCATTCGCCAAACCTTGTATGTCTGCTGATTCTGCTCCATGCCACCTACCTGGACCTTTGAACAGTGACCTGGATTACGCTAATACTCTGCTTGCCCTGACATTGAAATTACTATTTGAAATACCCCAGTACTCATCCTGTCTTGACTTTTGAACTGTGTTTAGACTATGCTTTTTGCCTGAGTCCTTGGTTCTCTATGACCCCGTGGATCAGCAGCCAACTACAAGAGGGCTACTCCAGGAGGGTGGCCTGGTTGGTTCCCTATAGCAAAGTCCGGTTCCCTGTATAGCAGTTAAAAGGTGAATACCAAAGAACCAACAGGACAACACCCTTAAGTTTTGCCCAAAAGCAAACTGGTTAGTTGGCACAATGGGTCCACACCGACTGTTCATTACACAAATGGAACAGATACATATTCCTACCTGTATGCCGGTAGGAAGTTGACAAACACAGTGGGCATCATAATATTGACATACAAAAAAATAAATTTTCGGGCCTCCTAATGTTTATTTAGGACATATGAAAAGCTGTTCCCCATGGGATTGCTCTTAAATATTCCAGTATGGTTCAACACTGGAATTTGTCAATGACCACACAGTTTCTTGTACACTTATGTGTTACACTCAATTCTAAATTAGGTTTGACAGGGCTGAAGTACCTAGACATGGTGCATTCTCAGTGATTCTGCTTGGCAAGTTTCTTAGTGCTCTTTAAGTACTGAAACATGTGGAAGGAATTGTTCTTTTTACATTTCACAGCTTGTCATTTCCTTCACAGGACAACCCTTGGCCTCTCAAAAAGAACCTAATGTTCACAAGGAATTTATTCCCAGCTCTATGACCGGTATGGGATCATGGCTTAATGCAATGAAAGGAAAGGAAAGGCATATTCTAAGGGAATCTAAAACCAAACTACAGAAGACAAGTCGGGCACAAATTTTTCAGGTCTGAGACTTGTATGAATTATGATTTGTTGCACTTGGTATTCAGTAGATAATTGTATATTTTTTTTGGTGTAGGTGGAGAAGACATCTGAAGAAAGTACAGTGAGACATCTAAGAAGAAAAATATGTAAAAAAGGTAAAAGTGCTACATGTTAATTAATGCTAATTTATATTAACCTTACTGCATAGTCCCAAAAGCAGAGGCTCTTTGCCAAATTAGTCATTTTGTCGGTGAAAGAAAAGGTATTTCTACTGCTATTGACCACAAAAAACAAAAGCTTACTACTTTTCCAAAAACTCATTGATTAGCAGTTACAGTATGGCATCACAACACCTAGACTACTCAGTTAAAAAAATAAAAACTACCAGCCCCATAATTTAAGTTCATGGGACCGAATAGTAGGTTTAATTATTATTCCACTGTGTAAATGCTAATATCTTTACAGAGGCATAACTTAAAAGTCTGTGGCTCAAATGCAAAATTTGTAACAAAACATTTTTGTTTCATTATATTGGTCTTCTCTAGTGGGCAGTGGGATCTTTTGCATGACTTCAGCCTCTAGGGCCTACATGCGACCACAATATTTCTACCCTCTATAAATGTTTTTAACTGTAAACTTAAAACATGCATTTATTTCAAGTGTTTTCACTAGAGACGAGCAAAGTTATGAAAAATTCAATTTAGCTGCTTCACGGATTTCACAAAGAAATTTGATTTGTGATAAATTACTTAGTCATGAAGCGCATTCCTTTGTATATAGCGGGTGCAATGACGGGGAACGATGATTGCGCCGCCCCATCAATGAACCCTCATATGCTGCGTTCATCGCTGAACACAACATCTGAGATTAAAATTAAGGCCTTTCAGGGTCTAATCCGGTTAAGAAAAAAAAAACATACTCACCTTATCCACTTGATTGCAGAGAGGCCATCGCGCACACGTGGTGATGTGATGACGTCATCATGCTCAAGATTTTGTATGGTTTCTGCAATCAAGATGGCCATGAAGACCTTTTTGTGTGCAAATGAGTTGAGTATGTTTTTTACTGCCGTTTCAGGAAAAAAAGATTCACAAGGCACGAGAAAATTCAACTTCACGGCGATCGCATTTTTCCTGAAACTTCAATTCGCTCAACACTAGTTTTCACCTTCCATAGAGATTTCCATCAGAAAAATGCTATCCTGGAACATGCTGTGTTTTCACAAAAGCACTAAAAAATCTAATTGCACAAACACAATGCAAAAAATGTCATGCAAAAATGCTTAGTAGTGAATCTCAAAATTCCTATTGAATGGAAGCTTAGCTGCGGCATGATGCCATGGCCATTACACAGTAGACAGAACTTTCCACTTCTGGCTCCAACACTGTTATGTTCATAAATGTCAGGTGTCGAATTCCCACCAATCTGATACTGATGACCTATCTGGAGGGTAGGTAATCAATCTCTATAAGGTGTATAGCCTATTTAACGCGACATCTGGCTGGATAAAAATATGTTAAAATGCAATGAAAACACTGTGAAAAACACAAAAAACTAAACTTTGTGTGAAACCATCCTAAAACTGCACATTTTTATAGACCAAACCACATTAGATGTTGTCAACTATTTTAAAAAATACAACTAAACAAAAATAAAGTAAGTGTATTTTTTTTTTGTGTGGACTATGGAATATCTTATCAATGTGCAATTTTATAAGATAGTAGCCTACCTACAGATTTCTTTCTCAATTCACTTATTAACATGCTTGTATGGATCGGTTAAATGGGGTTGTTATTGTTCTGGATGGAGATAAGTGGCTGCCAATCACATGTGGCATTGTTTGTAGCAGAATTTCAGTGAATCAGAGCTATCTAACTATATGTTCTCAAAATCTGGGAAGTAAATAGTATATGTGTCTCCCACTAGGGATAAAATTTAAGAAGATAAATCATAATTATAAAATTAGTTAATATTTATACATGTAAAAAGCTCCAAAAATCTTGGCAGGGCAGCAGTGGAATTTTTAAATTAAGATTTGTAAATTATATTTCTGTAATGAATTTATTTTATCAGGCATAACTGTAGAACAATTCTAAAGATTATTTTATGGAAGTTAGCTCAGGCAGATAAGTTTTACCACTTGGAGGTGTGTCCCAGCTCAGTTTGAAGCTATCCATTCACTGCTGCCAGGAGACACCCCCAAATTAGTAACACCCATCTGAACCTTCATTGCAAACTGCTAGTAATTCATTCATAACTTGTAAAAAGAATCATGGTACAACACAAAGTCATAAGAATAGCCTCTTCAAACCCCCATAAGACAAAACAAAAAAACTCGGCTTACCTCTCCTGTGCCACGGCTCCTCTTATGCTCCGGCAAGTCGTGCTCCTCTGTCTTCTCCGGCTGGTGCTGCACTGTCATCTGACTGCGTCAGGACGGTAGTTACTAAAACTGTCAGATCAGAAGAAGTGAGTGGCACCATTCCTGAACAATAACCAAGAACATATCGTTTAAGGGTCCCATGACAAAAATCTAAACAGACCCTTCTGTCTTATACTATGACACTAAGGTTGGCTTCACATACATCAGTTGAGTGTGGCGCTTTTTTTTTTTTTTTTTTGCGGAGCAGGAAACAATTGATATACTGTATTTTTTGCTCTATAAGACACACTGTTTACCCCACAAGTGGAGGAAAAATCGCAGTGCGTCTTATGAAGCAACTACTAACAAGCTACTGTTATGGAAGCTACAGTGCCTTGCGAAAGTATTCAGCTCCCTGGAACTTTTCAACCTTTTGCCACATTTCAGGCTTCAAACAAAAATATATAACATTTTTACTTTTTGGTGAAGAATCAACAACAAGTGGGTCACAATTGTGAAGTAGAACAAAATTTATTGGATCATTTAAACTTTTTTTGCAATAATAAAACTGAAAAGTTGGGCGTGCAAAATTATTCGGTCCATTTACTTTCAGTTCAGAAAACTCACTCCAGAAGTTCATTGAGGATCTCTGAATGATCCAATGTTGTCCTAAATGACTGATGAAGATAAATAGAATCCACCTGTGTGTAATCAAGTCTCCGTATAAATGCACCTGCTCTGTGATAGTCTCAGGGTTCTGTTTAAAGCACAGAGAGCATCATGAAGACCAAGGAAGACACCAGGCAGGTCCGTGATACTGTTGTGGAGAAGTTTAAAGCCGGATTTGGATACCAAAAGATTTCCCAAGCTTTAAACATCCCAAAGAGCACTGTGCAAGCGATCATATTGAAATGGAAGGAGTATCAGACCACTGCAAATCTACCAAGACCCGGCCGTCCCTCTAAACTTTCATCTCAAACAAGGAGAAGAGTGATCAGAGATGCAGCCAGGAGGACCATGATCACTCTGGATGAACTGCAGAGATCTACAGCTGAGGTGGGAGAGTCTGTCCATAGGACAACAATCAGTCGAACACTTCACAAATCTACCCTTTATGGAAGAGTGGCAAGAAGAAAGCCATTTCTCAAAGATATCCAAAAAAAGTCTCGTTTACAGTTTGCCACAAGCCACCTGGGAGACACACCAAACATGTGGAAGAAGGTGCTCTGGTCAGATGAAACCAAAATCCAACTTTTTGGAAACAATGCAAAACGATGTTTGGCATAAAAGCAACACAGCTCATCACCCTGAACACACCATCCCCACTGTCAAACATGGTGGTGGCAGCATCATGGTTTGGGCCTGCTTTTCATCAGCAGGGACAGGGAAGATGGTTAAAATTGATGGGAAGATGGATGGAGCCAAATACAGGACCATTCTGGATGAAAACCTGTTGGAGTCTGCAAAAGACCTGAGACTAGAACGGAGATTTATCTTCCAACAAGACAATGATCCCAAACATAAAGCAAAATCTACAATGGAATCGTTCAAAAATACACGTATCCAGGTCTTAGAATGGCCAAGTCAAAGTCCAGACCTGAATCCAATTGAGAGTATGTGGAAAGAGCTGAAAACTGCTGTTCACAAATGCTCTCCATCCAACCTCAAAGTGCTCGAGCTGTTTTGCAAGGAAGAATGGGCAAGAATTTCAGTCTCTAGATGTGCAAAACTGATAGAGACATACCCCAAACGACTTGAAGCTGTAATCACAGCAAAAGGTGGCGCAGCAAAGTATTAATGCAAGGGGGCCGAATAATTTTGTTCCCCCCACTTTTCGGTTTTATTATTACAAAAAAGTTTAAATGATCCAATAAATTTCGTTCCACTTCACAATTGTGACCCACTTGTTGTTGATTCTTCACCAAAAATTTAAAATGTTATATCTTTTTGTTTGAAGCCTGAAATGTGGCAAAAGGTTGAAAAGTTCCAGGGGGCCGAATACTTTCGCAAGGCACGGTACCTGGTCTTCTGCCAGCCCCGTGCTGTGTTGTGTCCTGACTGTATACAGTGTCAGAATGTATTGTCCATAAGCATGCACTACGAGCTCACAGGTCACAGTGCAGCATTGCAGGAAGAGCGGGCTGGATGTCCCATGTGGTGGCACCATCCAGAGCAGGAGAGGTAAGTTCTTTTATTTATTTTCTGTCTGATCTGGTCTGATGAAATTGGCAGTCCGATCTGAAGTCTGATAAAAATTGGGCATCTGATTTGGAGGTCTGATGAAGATTGGGGGTATGATCTGAGGTCTAATGAAGATTGGGGGGGTCTTATTTGGGGGTTTGATCTGGGATCTGATGAGGATTGGGGTCTGATGAAGATTAGTGGCCTGATCTGAGGTCTGGTGGAGGATCTGATCTGGGGTGTGATGAAAAATATTTTTTTCCTTATTTTCCTCCTCTAAAACTTAGGTGCTTCTTATAGAGCTAAAAATGCGGTATGTTTATGTGCACTTTAATTAACTTCGTTCATAGATAGATCAGGACAGAAAAATCCAGCATGCAACTTTTTTGTCTGGCACCATTTGACATCAGGCATGACAACTGATGTGCCGGATAAATATGAACGATCACATAGAAACCTATGGGATTAGTTCTAGCATCAGTTTACCTCCTGTGTTTTCTGAACCACACTGAAAGAAGCGAGTCGGATAACTAGACACGTGAAGGGGCCATAAGTTTGTTTTCCCTTTGCTGTGTTTGCTAATATTAAGGTGTAGATTGTAACTGCAGCATTTGATTAAATAGAAATCATGTGCGCATAGCAAATGTGTTGCCAATATTCAAAAAGGGTCCAAAAACAGAGCCCGAAAACTATAGGCCGGTAAGTTTAACATCTGTCGTGGGTAAACTGTTTGAAGGATTTCTAAGAGATGTTATCTTGGAGTACCTCAATGAAAATAAGCAAATGACTGGTATCAGCATGGCTTCATGAGGGATCGATCATGTCAAACCAATTTAATCAGTTTCTATGAGGAGGTAAGTTTTAGACTTGACCGAGGCGAATCAATGGATGTCGTATATATGGACTTCTCCAAAGCATTTGACATGGTACCACATAAAAGGTTAGTATATAAAATGAGAATGCTTGGCCTGGTAGAAAATGTCTGTATGTGGGTAAGTAACTGGCTCAGTGATAGAAAACAGAGGGTGGTTATTAACGGTGCATACTCAGATTGGGTCAGTGTCACTAGTGGGGTACCACAGGGGTCAGTATTGGGCCCTACTCTCTTCAATATATTTATTAATTATCTTGTAGAAGGCTTTCATAGTAAAATATCAATTTTTGAAGATGACACTAAACTGTGTAAAGAAATGAACACAGAAGAGGACAGTACACTGCTACAGATGGATCTGGATAGACTGGAGGCTTGGGCAGAGAAGTGGCAGATGAGGTTTAACACTGACAAATGTAAGGTTATCCATATGGGAAGGAATAATGCAAGTCACCAGTACATACTGAATGGTAAAACATTGGGTAACTCTGACATGGAAAAGGACCTAGGAATTTTATTGATTAGCAAACTAAGCTGCAGAAACCAGTGTCAGACAGCTGCTGCCAAGGCCAATAAGATAATGGGTTGCATCAAAAGAGGCATAGAAACCCGTGACATAGTCCTGCCACTTTACAAATCACTATTCAGACCACACATGGAGTACTGCGTACAGTCCTGGGCTCCTGTGAACAAGGCAGACATAGCAGAGCTGGAGAGGGTTCAGAGGAGGGCAACTAAAGTAATAACAGGAATGGGTGGACTACAGTACCCAGAAAGATTATCAAAATTAGGGTTAATCACTTTAGAAAAAACTCAGGGGAAGAGACTGAGGGGAGATCTAATAACTATGTATAAATATATCAGGGGTCAGTACAGAGATCTCTCCCATGATCTTTTTATCCCAAGGACTGTTATTGTGACAAGGGGACATCCTCTGCTCCTGGAGGAAAGAAATTTTGTTTACAAACATAGAAGAGGATTCTTTACGGTAAGAGCAGTGAGACTGGAACTCTCTGCCTGAGGAGGTAGTGATGGTAAGTTCACTAAAAGAGTTCAAGAGGGGCCTGGATGTATTTCTGGAGGGTAATAACATTACAGTTTACAGTTACTAGAGATGGGTCGTTGATCCAGGGAGTTATTCTGATTGCCTGATTGGAGTCAGGAAGGAATTTTTTTCCCCTAAAGTGGGGAAAATTGACTTCTACTTCACAGGTTCTCCTCTGGATGAACTTGTAGGAAAACAGGCCGAACTGAATGGACAGATGTCTTTTTTCGGCCTTATAAACTATGTTACTATTGATGCATGTGCTTTTTTCTCTGTGATTCTGTAAAAGGTAATTTGAAGCACTGGGAAATACTCTTGAATGGCAGGGCCTATAATTCTAAAAAACGAAAATGGACATTGGGTAGGAAGGGTGAAAGCTCTGATTTGTGAGACACCGTTCAATAAAATCCCCTGTACACAGATGACTCAGCAAGCAATTAACTGGAATGTTCCCCATAATTGTCCTCTGGTCAGAGGAGTTGAGATATGCATTTACATGCAGCAATCATGTCCTCTGTATGGGGACAAGTATGCACTGCTGCAATAGCTCGTCCCCATAGAGAATCAATGGGAGAGATTTATCAAGACTGGTGTTCCCATACGCCAGTCTTGATCTCCCTGTGCTGGAGAGTAAGATGCACCTAATTTATTAGGCGGCAGATGCCTCTTAATAAATTAGGTGCATCTCTGGCACCCTATCCACCAGAAACTGAAATCGACGCCAGCTAGGAGCTAGTGCAGACAACCTACAACTTATGCCAGTTTCTGGTGTAAATTATAGTAAATCCAGAAGGCTATGCTAGGGTCCCCCCACTCCTGATAAGATCCAACCTTTTCTTTCCACTCTTGAAAATTGTCGAGAGCCTCTAAAAGTCACAAATTATGGTGCAAATTAGAGTGCAAATATGTTGTGCGCCATCATTTGTGATTTTTTTAAGGCCAAATAGTGCAGTAAAGACTTTAATAAGTGCCCCCTACTTTCTGGACAACAGATTTCTGTTTACACAACTATTTTACCCACACTAAGCCATATCCCTGTTGTCAAGTGTGGCTGGAAAAGTTTCTAAAATTCTTAATAGATGTACCAAAATTCTGGATCAATCTGCATATGCAATAGTAAATTTCCCCTTATTTTCCTGTACGGTATTGTACCTGTTGAGAAACACGCCTTAGCCTTCCTTAGAAGGTGCATCAGTGCTTGCACTCCATGAAGGAGCATTTGTTTGTTCATCCTGTGATTGGTGACACCTTTACATATTGCAATTATTGGGAACAAGCCTTCCTAGAAATGTTCCTTCCTGGATAACTACCTCTTATCATTGTTAGAGATGAGCGAATCAAAGGAAATTCGCTTTGTCGAATAATCGGCGAATTTCTGACAAGATTCGTTCTTAATACGAATTTATTCGGTAAAATTTGCGTTAAAAATATAATCGTAGTTTTGTGAACATTCCTACACAAATTATACAGTCAGAACATACAGTCAGTTTTGTTAAAAGTACGCAATACGTAAGCATTAGCGTACAAAGTACATATGTCACGAGGGAGACAAGGGAAGGTGCGCCCTGTACTGAATACCCCCCCGTTCTCTCCCTGCCTGCTTGCCTCAGTCGGCCCTAGGCGGCCGCGGACAACCACGGTGACGGTCCCTGCTCTGTATAAGTGCACAGGGAGGGACAGGGAACAATTGGAGAGACAAACACAGACGAAACAAACACAATATCAGAATAGTCAGCAAGCCAGGTCATACACAGGCGATAACGTCAATACCGGGGGTGAAGCAAAGAGAGGTCGAAGTCCAAGTCCAAGGTCAGGGTCAAACAGCAAATCAAACACAAGGTCGCTCAAGCACTGATCAAAGTTGTAACGCTAATCACAGGCGATTAGGGAGGACAACTAGTGGCTTTAAATAGCCCTCCACTGGGTCATGTGACGGGGCCAGCGTCACATGACCTCATCTGCATACCGAGCGCTGGCCAAACGTGACCAGCGCTCAAATATGCACCAAATTTGGTCATGTGGCGTGGCCAGCGCCACATGACCCAAAACCAGGTATATAATAAATGTTCTGAGCGCTGGTTGCCCAGACCAGCACTCAGATGTCCCCGCCTGCTCGTTTCCAAGGGGGCGGGGAGGACGCCGGACGCGCTGTATCAGTGCGCGTGCCGGACTCTCTCCTGTGAGTGTAGTCATGGAGACGAGGACGCATCCTGCGTCCTCGCTCCGGCGCACTCCTGGGAGACCGGCGGCACGGCAGAGGGGAAGCGCGCCGCCGGCTCCCCGTTACAACATATGAATCCTTAGTGTACTATTGACTCGCGATTGCGTCATACGCACGCGGCAAGCATAAAAGGCTCAGATATATGTTTGAGTCTCTCCTCGTGGCTCCTTGGCATGATAAACACTGGAACAAAATTCAATTGTAATCCACATGAGGTAATTTTGTAATCCAAACAGGTAATGTGTAATCCACATGGATAATATAAAATAGCAGCAAATAGAGAACCATCTTTGCAAAGGGGGCTCCCAAATAACCTGAGAAGGGGGGGGGGAGGAAAATAGGCGGGCTTAGGTGCAACTGGGAATTTTCTGCAGAATGGGTGGGGGGAAGGCTTGAGTCCTGACAAGCCATGTCCATCTGGGTGAGAGTCAAACAGGGGGCGATACAAACTAAACAAAACAAGTGCCAACTAGCTCTCACCCGTTAGGTGCAGTCCATGGTGTGGCTCCCACAGGTCGTCCTGCGGCGTCCTTTAAATCAGCCAGTAGGAGGGTTCCTCAGATGAGGGACCTGAAGTCCTCCTCGCTTGAGCTACTGCTGAATGACATCAGAGGACGCTCCTGCCTTCTGTAGGCCAAGCTCGCTGCCGTGGTGGAACTCCACTGCCCTCTTCTTCCAGAAGTCGGACTTGACCGGGTCCAGGTGGTGGTGACGCTGGTGAGCGCTGCAGCCACTTGTGCCTTTACTTTTCTGGATTCTCCTGCCGAAACAGCAGGGGTAAGGACTTCTGACCGCAGCAGTTGAGGCAAGATTTCACCCAGGGAAGAAGCTCCAGCACCCCAGGCTGCTTCTGGCTTCATCTTCCAGGGTAGTTGGTACTGGTGGATCACCGTGGACTGGAACGTAAACGATGAAGTTGTCAGCTGACCCAGCTGAAAGAACTGTGATGGTGGTGGTGGTGGCAGTCCAGGGATCACCGGCTCCAGCTGTGACTTTTCCCTGAAACGGAGGGAACCATCTGGTGACTCCTGAAGGCAGCGCACCGTTACTTCGCCTGGTGGTTCCTCCGGCCAAACTTCAGGTTGTGATGCAGATACCAGGGGCTTTGATAATAACGTTACCCGGTAGCAAAGGGACCTTTCAGGGATGATATGGGAGTGTATTCCACCTGATCCCCCACGTACAGGCTGTGACGGGGTTGGGGCAGGTACAGCCCTCTCACTGACCTGCAGCCCAAAAGTACTCCTTGCCGTCCTCGTTATCCACCAGGAAGCCAGATCCTCGCTACACAGAAAACCACAGGATGGTTCCATTTCGTCACACAAGTATAGAGTCTCCCAGCATCGGATGGTCCAGTACTTGGATGACCCAGTCCTACACTGCATTCTTGTAGTCCCATAGGGTCTGGGCATGGGCCGTCACCGATTCTGACACAATCGGTTTCTGCCAAATGAAAGGCGTTGTTCTCCTCCTGGGCGGCGAAGTGGACGTTCCAGCCTCCTCCGCCGCACCAGTCACACCAGCCGGCAAGGCGAATATGGATTCAGGAGCCGGTGAGACTCTCTTGCATAGTTGTGCCGCTCTGATCTCTGGAGCAGGGTACTCGTCCCCAAAGACCATCTCTCCCCACTTGGGTCGCAGTTCTTTCGCAATGCTGTTTGCTGTGGTCTGACTCTTGTTCAGCGCTGGCTTGAACTGGAGAGGAGGGCAGGGTAATGAGGGAGGAGTCTTCACTCCCTATACGATTCAATACATTTTTTATTAAAAGTTTTTCAAGTTAACAGACAGCGTGATACTTGTCCAAGATACAGATTAGGTATAAACCTTCGCATATATGACAATCAAGGCTTAAGTACCACATGTAATGAATAGAAAAGGGAACAGAAAATTGGAATGATTAGAAAACTGTAAAATAAGAAAATAAAAACAACAGTAAAATACCCTGCTGCTGACATAACCATATCTTGGTGAATGTTAGAAGCTCTTGGTGATATTATGATGAAGCCATTATTACAAGGACCTATTCGTCTTGTCGGGGACATTGCGAGGAGGGGCTCACCAAAGGATAAAAGGAGTTCCATAGACCCCATTCTCTGTCATACTTCTTTGACATAGAAATACTTTCTCATATGACCTTGTCACCTCCACTGCTGCTACTATCTCTTTTAGGAAAGGGATTGTTGTACTTTTCCAATTCCTCAAGATAGCTAATGGCTAGAAAAATATGCATGGAGATTACTCTATAGGGTAGTGGTATGATGTCCATTTCCAAAAATAATAAGGCCAATGACGGCTTAGGGGTCAAGACACACCACACTGACTGAGATACATAATGAAATACCTCATCCCATAGTTTGGACAATTTGGGACAGCTCCATAAAATTTGCATTAATGAGCCCCGTTCTCCGCAGTTAATCCAGCACATAGGAGAGGTACCTGGATACATATGACTAAGACGTACTAGGGTATAGTACCACCGCAGCACTGTCTTAATATAGGACTCAAAGTGTGTGGTGTATTTCAGTTTGGCCACCGGGAGTCTGATAGCTGATAACCACTGGGTGGTTGTGTATACCTGCCCTAAGTCCCCCTCCCACAACAGAAAAGGAGTAGATTTTATAAAGGTCTCTTTATTCCCTAGGTATGAATAAAGCATTTTGATGCCTGATGGGGCTGTGTTCGATAGCGACCACCTTTTAAGCAAGTCAATGTGAGCTCGGGTGTTAAGAGTCAGGTTTTTCTGTAACAGATGTCTAATTCTTAAGTATTTATAAAACTCCCTGTTAGGTATGTTGTGGTCATTATGCAGTGTGTTAAAGGGTTTGATAGTGTCATTGGAAAGTAGATCTGCTACAGTCACTATACCAAGTTCTTTCCACTGGGATAGTGAAATATCTGTTAGGAGACTATGTAGGGATTCAATTGGAGTGAACTTTGCCAGTGAAACTGGGTTATCTGTCCCCACGGAGTGGTAGAGTCGCCAGTGTTTTAGAGATGTAGTTATAAAGTATGGCAGTGTTCCGATAGAAAAGGAGTCGTGAAGGGACGGGATCAATAAGGCTTTAAGGTTGTTTCCTGGAGTCTGGGCCTGCTCAATATGCACCCAATGTGTCACATCGTTAGATGTCCACCAATCTCTCAATTGGTTGATCCTAGAAGCGAGGTAGTAATCATAAATATTGGGCAGGCTCAGACCTCCATAACGCTTATGTCTGCACATGATCCCCTTGGGAATACGCGGCCTGCCCCTTTGCCAAATAAATTGGTTAAGCAGTTTGTTAATAGAGATAAAAAAGGAGGCAGGTAGTGCGATCGGAATAGTCCTAAACAGATACAGCAGTTTTGGCAATAAGTGCTGTTGAAATGCGGCTATACGCCCTATCCAAGACAGCTCCGACCGCGCCATGCCTTCCATTTCCATTTGCAAAGAGGTAAGAACTGGTGGGAAGTTCAACCTATAGAGGTCTTTAGGGGAAGATGACAATTGTATGCCCAAATAAGGGATTTCCGAGTCTCTCCAGTCTAGGGAGAAAGTGCTTTTCAGGGCGTATAGATCTGCTTGGGGGATATGAAATGCTAATGCTTGAGACTTACTTTCATTAAGTTTATAGTACGAGACTGTCCCATATGCTTCAAGTATTCGCATTGCTGCGAGTAAGGATGTGTGGGGCTGAGATAGCGTTAATATAATGTCATCTGCGTATAGTGACAGTCGGTGTTGCCGAGTGCCAATTTGTATTCCCTCTACGTCAGGGGAAGCTCTGATCGCTATTGCCAGAGGCTCCAGTGACAGGATAAAGATCAGGGGGGAAAGGGGGCATCCCTGTCTCGTGCCACTGGTGATGAAAAAGGAGTCTGATAGCGTCCCGTTAGCTAGAACTCTGGCCGAGGGGGAAGTATATAGCGCCTTTAAGGTCGTTATTATGGGGTCCGGAAAACCCACGGCTCGGAGAGTCGAGAAAGCAAAAGACCAGTTCACCCTGTCAAATGCCTTCTCGGCATCCAGAGTGACCAGTACGGCTGGCAGAGATGTTCTCGATATGTAGTCTACTAGGTTGAGTACCCTTCTAGAATTGTCAGTGATCTGTCTGCCTTGTACAAAGCCTACTTGTTCCTGATTAGAGATGAGCGAGCATAATCGTCCAAGCTTGGTGCTCATTCGAGTATTACGGAACTCGTAAGTGCTCGCTGCTCGGACGAGTATCTCGCCATGCTCGAGGAAATGGCAACTTCCGCATTGTGCATTTTTGGCGCCTATAAACTCAGCCAATCACAAGCCAGGATACTCTGCGGTATACCCAGCATCACGTGGGGCCCTTACATGTCGATAGCAGGGGTTGGCTGGCCTGATCAGGTGACCCTGGAATATACTAGTGACTGCCCACGGTGCTCGGCTCAGATGCTGTCTGGAAGTCGTTAGGGATAGAGCTGCTGCGTTTCAGGGAGAGTGTTAGAGCCTGCATTTAGTTCTTTGTTAGGCAGGAGTGATCTCAAAAGAACCCAACAGCCCTTCTAAGGGCTGCAAGACATTTTTTTTTGTCTCCTGGCTTGGCTGGCTGGCTGGCACTAGTAGTCCAGCTATCGCCATATATAACCCTTTTTTTTTATTGTTCTATCTCAGTGATACAAATCCATTTCACACAGCTGCGTGGAACCATTCTGTGTGTCACAGTTCAGCTGTCCAATCACTACAATCCGTATTTTCTGTCCAGGTGACACTTTCTGTACGTCACTTAATCCAACAAGGTCTTTTGCTCTCACGTATATAGCTTGATCCCAAAAATCTCTGTGAGACATTTGTCTGGGTCGCAGTCAAAATAGCCACCGTCAGCAGGGTGTGAGTTAACTCTACGATAGTTTTTGCCCGTCACGTTCCAAAAAAAAACAAAACTAAAAAAAAAATCTAAAAAAATATATATATATAAAAAAAATAGTTTCTTTGTTGTTTTAGCTCATTGATACGAATCCATTTCACACAGCTGCGTCGAACCATTCTGTGTGTCACAGTTCAGCTGTCCACTCACTACAATCCGTATTTTCTGTCCAGGTGACACTTTCTGTACGTCACTTAATCCAACAAGGTCTTTTGCTCTCACGTATATAGCTTGATCACAAAAATCTCTGTGCAACATTTGTCTGGGTCGCAGTCAAAATAGCCACCGTCAGCAGGGTGTGAGTTAGCTCTACGATAGTTTCTGCACGTCACGTTCCAAAAAAAACAAAACTAAAAAAAAATATTAAAAAAAAATATATAGAAAAAAAATAGTTTCTTTGTTGTTTTAGCTCAGTGATACGAATCCATTTCACACAGCTGCGTGGAACCATTCTGTGTCACAGTTCAGCTGTCCACTCACTACAATCCGTATTTTCTGTCCAGGTGACACTTTCTGTACGTCACTTAATCCAACAAGGTCTTTTGCTCTCACGTATATAGCTTGATCACAAAAATCTCTGGGCAACATTTGTCTGGGTCACAGTCAAAATAGCCACCGTCAGCAGGGTGTGAGTTAGCTCTACGATAGTTTCTGCACGTCACGTTCCAAAAAAAACAAAACTAAAAAATATATATATATATATAAAAAAAATAGTTTCCTTCTTGTTTTAGCTCAGTGATACGAATCCATTTCACACAGCTGCGTGGAACCATTCTGTGTGTCACAGTTAAGCTGTCCACTCATACAATCCATATTTTCTGTCCAGTTGACACATTCTGTACGTCACTTAATTAAACCAGACTGAACAAGTTTGTGGGTTTCAGTACAGCAGGCCCATTTATTTTATTTTTTTTATATAATACACTTATATACAGAAAATCTTAAACCCGAACCCCAGGGCTAAGGGTCGAGGACGAGGGCTTGGGCGTGGGCATTCAATTACTGCAGGGGCAGAGGCCATGGTCCTGGGCAGGGTGAGACAGTACCTGCTGATGAGGGAGCAGGGGAACGCCGCAAAGCTACACTGCCTAGCTTCATGTCTCAACTTACAGGGAAACGTGGTAGAGGACTGTTGAAACCACAACAGTGCGAACAGCTGATGCCGTGGATTGCGGACAATGCTTCAAGTAATTTGTCCACCAGTCAGTCTTCCACGCAGTCCACCCACGTTACCCAAGGGAGCACTCCTCTGGCTCCTCCACCTCAACCTCCTTCTCCCCAGTCTGCACCCTCCCAGGAAAATGTGGAATGCGATCCGGCATACTCTGAGGAACTGTTTTCTGGACCCTTCCCAGAGTCACAAACCACTTCTCAGATTGCTGCTGACCTCTTTCCCGATGCCCAAGTTTTCCAACTGTCGCAGTCTGTGGGTGATGATGATGACATTGTTGACTTAGTGGAAGAAGTGTGTAAAGAGGTGTCGGACGATGAGGAGACACGGTTGTCAGACAGTGGTGAAGTTGTTGTCAGGGCAGGAAGTCCAAGGGGGGAGCAGACTGAGGAATCGGAGGATGACGAGGTGACAGACCCAAGCTGGGTTGATAAGCCGAGTGAAGACAGTGCTTCTGAGGCGGAGGCGAGTGTTGCACCAGAACAGGTTGGAAGAGGCAGTGGTGTGGCCAGAGGGAGAAGCAGGGCCAGAGCTGGTGCATCAGCAGCAACTGTTTCACGTAGTGAAGCTTCCGTGGCGAGGCCTAGATGTTGTCAAGTCTGGAGGTTCTTTAAAGAAAGTGAGGATGACCGACGGACTGTGGTGTGCAACCTGTGCCACACCAGGATCAGCAGGGGTGCCACCACTACTAGCCTAACCACCACCAGAATGCGCAGGCATATGAGTGCTAAACACCCCACTCAATGGAACCAAGGCCGTTCACCACCTCCTGCGGGTCACACCACTGCTCCTTCCCCTGTGTCACTCGCTGCCTCTGCTAGTCAACCCGCTGCCCAGGACCCCGGCACAAGCGCCTCCCGCCGGAAAACCACACCTTCGCCTCAACGATCCTCCACAGTGTCCACCAATGTGTCCTAGCGCAGCTTTCAGCTGTCTTTACAGCAGACGCTGGAGCGCAAGAGGAAATACAGTTCCACCCACCCACATGCCCAAGCCCTCAACGTCCACATCTCCAAATTGCTGAGCCTGGAGATGCTGCCCTATAGGCTGGTAGAGACCGAGGCCTTTCGCAATCTCATGGCGGTGGCTGCCCCTCGGTATTCGGTCCCCAGCCGCCACTATTTTTCGCGATGTGCCATCCCATCCCTACACCAGCACGTGTCACAGAACATCATCCGTGCCCTGACCAACGCTGTTTCTGAGAAGGTCCTCCTAACCACGGACACGTGGACAAGTGCTGCCGGGCAGGGACACTATATCTCACTGACGGCACATTGGGTTAACTTGGTGGAGGCTGGGACCGAGACTGACCCTGGGGCCGCTCATGTACTCCCCACACCGAGGATTGCAGGGCCTACCCCGGTCACGGTCTCTCAGACGTACTATGCCTCCTCCTCCGACCCCTCCTCCTCCACCGAATTACCATCCGTGGGCACGGCGCCTTCAGTCGGTAGCTCTAGGCGCAGCAGCAGTGCCGTGGGTAAGCGCCAGCAGACGGTGCTGAAAATGCTGAGCTTAGGTGACAAAAGGCACACCGCCCAAGAGCTGTCACAGGGCATCACGGCGCAGACCGATGTGTGGTTGGCACCGCTGAACCTCAAGCCAGGCATGGTTGTGTGTGACAACGGGCGTAACCTGGTGGCGGCTCTGCAACTCGGCAGACTGACACATGTGCCATGCCTGGCCCACGTGTTCAATCTCATAGTTCAGCGGTTCCTCAAGACATACCCCAATCTGTCTGATTTGCTCACCAAGGTGCGCCGCATCTGTGCGCATTTCCGCAAGTCCACCACAGATGTTGCCACTCTAAGGGCAGCGCAATGCCGCCTACAACTGCCCGCTCACCGACTGTTGTGCGACGTGCCCACGAGATGGAATTCGACATTAAACATGTTATCCAGAGTTTACCAGCAGTGCAGAGCGATTGTAGACTGCCAGATGTCAACTTCCACCAGAACTGGTAGTCAGGTCTCTCAGATTCCTCAAGTCTACAATGAGGAGTGGACGTGGATGTCTAATATCTGCCAGGTGTTGACCAACTTTGAGGAGTCAACACAGATGGTCAGCGGCGATGCCGCCATTATCAGCCTCACCATCCCGCTGCTTTGCCTGTTGAAAAACTCACTGCTCAGCATCAAGTCGGATGCTTTGCGCTTGTCACAAGAGACGGTGGAGGAAGATACGTCGCTTGATAGCCAGAGCACCCTCCGGTCTGTTTCTCAGCGCGTATCGGTGGAGGGGGATGAGGATGAGGAGGAAGAGGAGGAGAATGTCGTCGAGACAATAGAGGGTACCAGTGCTCAGTCCTTAACTCTTGAGTGTGTATGGGCTGAAGAGGAGGACTTGGAGGAGGAGGAGGAGGAAATAGAGAGTCAGGCCAGTGAGGAGAGGGAATTCTTACGTGTTGGGACTCTGGCGCACATGGCAGACTTCATGTTAGGCTGCCTATCCCGTGACCCTCGCGTTAGAAGCATTTTTTCAAACACCGATTACTGGGTATTCACTCTCCTGGACCCACGGTACAAGCAGAATCTTTCCACTCTCATCCCTGCAGAGGAAAGGAGTATGAGAGTGAATAGATATCAACAGGCCCTGGTGCACAAGCTGAAACAATCCTTCCCATCTGACGCCGCTTGCGGCAGAGGGCATGGTTCTGTGGGCCAAGTAGCGGGGGAGAGGAGGCGAGCAGGCAGCTTGTCCAGCACTGGCAGGGGAACGCTCTCCAAGGCCTTTGCCAGTTTTATGTCACCCCAGCAAGACACTGTCACCTGTCCCCAGTCTAGGCAGAGTAGGGGGCAGCTGTACAGAAAGATGGTGAGGGAGTACCTAGCTGACCATACCAACGTCTGTAGCGATCACTTTGCTCCATACAACTACTGGGTTTCAAAGCTGGACACGTGGCCTGAACTGGCGCTGTACACCTTGGAGGTGCTGGCCTGCCCTGCCGCTAGCGTGCTGTCAGAGCGGGTATTCATTGCAGCTGGTGGCGTCATCACCGATAAGCGTACACGCCTGTCAACTGACAGCGCTGACAGGCTGACGCTTATTAAAATGAACAAAGCCTGGATTTCACCGGAATTCAAATCTCCTCCGGGGAAAGCAGCTAAACATTAACATTACTTATGTATCCGATTCCTCTTCTCTACTCCTCTTACTCCTCCTCCTCCTCCATGTCGTCTTTGCCTAACGCTGACCAAAAAAAACGCCATTTTTTAGAGGTCCAACTGGCACTCTTTTAGCACAATTTTTCAGGAGGGCCCCCTAAGGCCC